>VXBR01005945.1:264716-277101 GCA_013400215.1 Cisticola juncidis
CCTCCCCGGGGTACCCCCCCTAAATACACACCGCAACAGTGAAGGCTATTTTTAAGTTTGTAAAAAAATTGCGCTATTGAGATGGAGTTAATCAGCCAGGGCTGATTGGATTAAGCAGCTGTTTACTGAGAATAAAACACCTAACTGAAACATTGTTCAAGTCAAGAAGGAAGGTATGCTTCTTTTGCTTTTTATGTCGTAGGAGGAGTTGTAGAGATCCTAGGAAAGCAGTGTGTATTAATAAATATAAAACACTTGAAGAAGTAATTTTACTGTTGAAGGTGCTTGTTGTTTTTTGTTGTTTACCCTCTCCAGAATTTCTGTGTGACTGCAAATTGAGGGGTGAGTGTTTACCCTGAGGATGGATGAAAGGCAGCTGTGAGATGCCCAAACACCTTGCAGACCCAGAGCATCAGCCACTCCCACGTGTTGGTTTGCAGCACGGTCTGCCTCCCTTAGCAGTGTCACTAAAAGAACCCATTTGTCCCTGCACAGCTTTGCTGAGTGCTGCTCACTCTCCAGCTTGTGGACCCAGTCTCTCCTTGTCTGCTGAGGGTTTCCCTTCTGGTTTCTGATAATCACCCACAGGCCTGTCAGATGCTGGTGACAACATGTCTCACTGCAAGGAGGAGGCATCCCAGACCTTGTCCTTCTCTGTTTGTAGGTTCCCCAGGGATGGGGACAACAGGGAGATGGGGAGTGAGAGATGTCTCTGTTGACATATCTGGATGAGAGACACTCAATTTCGTGGCTTCTACAAAAATAAGGTAGCTGTTCCTCTGTTTTGTTACAGGATTTATCTTAGCTTTAACTTGAATTCAGTCTTAAAGTTGCTTTTCTGAGCATTATATGGGTCTTGGTATCTTTTTAAAATATATCTTAACTACTGTGTATTTTTAGCTTAAAAAAATCAAATATGCAATTTTCAGTTGGTCTGGGCCATTAGACAAATTGCCATTTCTTTTTCTTATCCTACAGCTTCAGATTCTAGCATCTTCTGTGGCCCATTTCTTGGATTAAATATATGACTTTAAACGGTGAGAAAAATGATAAATTTCTCAGGAAATCTTAAGATTTGCTGTACACTTATCCAGAAGCTAGACAATTTTTCTTCCTTACAGATGACAACTCTCATCAATCTTTTGCAGATAGACAAATGAAAAAATAAGTTGTGATCCATGCATAGTATTATAGCCACAGGTTGCTGGTAAAAAATTGTTTAAGTTCAGCTAGCTGAAACTATGTCTTCTTCAGTAATAGAAGTTTTCTCTCTGCTCCACCTGTGATGCTGGCAAGCCCAAAGGCTAGGATCTAGCATCTGGGTTTGTTTCTCCCACTACTTTTAAAAGGAGGGTGGTAAAGGATATTCATGCACCATTGTGGTCACAAGCACTGTTAAAACCCACTAGATTTTTACAGAAAAAGCAGCACCTGCTTCAGCCAGCCTCATGCTATGTTAAGAATCCCCTTTTTCCTGCCCAGAAGTGGCAGACAGGCTTGACCCTTAGTTTCTGTATGTCACCTCTCATAAATTTTAAAATTCGTTATAATCTTGGATACACTTTTCAAAACCACTAATGGCTACTGCACTATCATCAAGGTTTGCATTTCCCAGCAGACACTCTGAAGGGAAGGATTTTCTGCACACCTGAAAGTTCACCATTTCTTTTGCACAAGGAGTTAGGGTTCTGTTTTTCCTTCTTTTTCTTTCTGTCTCTGTGTTTTTCCCCTCTCTCCTTTCCACCTGCCCTCCAGCTGCAGCTGCTGTATCCTGGGGCCTGGTTTCATTTTGTAATGATTATTTCAGAGCCCCTGTGATCCCTGGTCTCCAGTTCTGTGGACAAAGTTTTCCCTGTCACATTGTTTATCTACCCACTCTTCTGAAATCCTAGATAGTAAAAAGTATGGAATAATGCATCATTCAGAAAGAAATTGTTCATGTTCCTGCTTGGCACACTGTTACGAAAATATCTTCTATTTTATTAACAATGTAAGTAATTCCAGTAGATATTACTGTATCAAAAATGCATGCAGTAATGGACCTAATATCCTATTTATTTCCCTTTAACTTAGGACTTGTATTTGAATGACAGTAGTCCCATATTTTAATGTCCCTTACCACACACTTTATACTGCAGCAATCATTTGCACTCTGCTATAAAATGTAGGTGATATCAGATTTCTCTCTTCTTTATAGTTTAAAAAACTAAGAAAAAGAGCCCAAATAGATTTGAATTTTGTTTCAAAAAGATAAATACCTATCTAAAGTGTGTAGATACATATATTTATATTTTCATATTTATCTATGTGTAGATTGGGCTTGATTCTACTGTCTTCACTTAAGTCAATGAAGCCAGTTTGGTTAAGGGACAGAAGCCAGCTGTGTATGACACAGTGTGGATATGTGTACTTGCTCAGTGAACAGCAAAGTATCCTATTGGGACTAATATAAAACACAACAAACTGATATCATTTGGAACAATTTTTGCCTTGGTGAAAGAGCAAACCAACTAAAGGATTAAAATAGATGGAATAACACTTATTGCGCAAACGAGTGGCTTATATGTCAAAAATATGTGATCAGAGAATAGTTTCTGTGCTGTATATTATAACTGTACACTGAGAGATAGACAGATCTCCTTTCAGAGACTGTTTCTAGCCCCTATTGTCCATAATCTGTGGTGTTAAGGAAAGCATATGAAATGCAACAAAATTTAACATTGACAAAAATGGTCTGCCCTGTCACAGTGTAAGGTCAGAGAGGGAACTCATATTGTTGGAAAGTGCCTCTGTTACAGATGTTACAAATGGAACTGCCCCTTTTGGCTCTTTAAGGCTCCTGTAGCCTCTGATTCTCATTATCTCCACCTAATTATTAGCCTCACTGGTCATCAAAACACCTCGTTTGACTTCCTCTGCTAGCACTTTGTAAAATGGTATTCAAGCACATGTTGTATATTTACCTCCTCTTATTAGCTTTTATTTTCCTTCTGTATTTAGGAGAGTGTCTTGAAAACCAGTCTCTGGGGATGTTCCTAGTCTCCCTGGACAGCTGTTTCTATGAAATAACTTCATTTCTTTTAGACACAAAGTGGGATTGTTTTTCTTCTCCTTTCTAAATTGCTTGTGGGAGTGCAAGGAAGAAGAGAAAGAAGAGATCAACTTTTTTTTTTTTTTTTAAGCATCTACTTACTATGAGTACAAATGTACCTATGAGCATATTGGTGAGGGTTGTCATCATCTGAGGAGGCTGATGGAGAAATCCAGAACTTGATGTTTCCAAGCTATTTCCTCTTAATGTGTCCATAGTATTTATATTTAATTGGTTGACAGCCTTTTAGTTGTGTGGCAACCCAGCCCAGCAGTGGGGTCTTGAAATCTTTAGTAAATGGCCATGGTGAATACACGTGCAGGTTGGATGTGAACAGGATTTGATGATAAACAACGGGACTCAGTGGTCTTAGAGGTCTTTTCTAACCTTAAGGATTTTATGAAATACTGGTTAAGAAATGGCTTGTGTCATAACCCTTTCCACTCCAGACCACACCAATGTGGAAAGTGAAAAACATCCAGGATAAACTGGATGACTGTGCATGCCAGTGTTCTCCCTGGGGTTTACCCAGCTAGGAAGCTTCACAGTTCAACTCTTCTCTAAAAAGACAAAAGCCACCAGGAAGAACAGGGAAATCATCTGTGTAGGAAATGCAAGGCACAGTATTTAAATGTTGGTTATAGGGACTGGGCATAAAGACATGGCACATACACTGTCTTTTAGGATTGGACTTTCTGAATAAGCATGAGATATTCTGCGTGGCAACTGCTTTTGGAGAAAGTTGTTAGATATGTTTCTAGGAGAAAATAATCTGTCCCTTCTGAGACCTAGTTAAGGAAAAGGTGACACTGTTCGTGTTACTGGATTTCTGTCAGAGCTGAGTAAAACTACCTTTGGTTTTTGTGTAAAAGAAATTTTTGGGTATAGATTTACATCATTCTTGTGATGTAGGGACAGTGTTCTACAATTTATTGTTCTCACTGAAAACCATCCTGCCCCTTCCCCTTCACACCCTCCAACTGGAGGCACAAAAGGGTGGCTCCCTTGGGTTGAGATAAGAATAATTTACTGTAAACAGCACAAAGATAAGAAAATGAACAGTAACCACAAAAATATTAATTACAGAAGGTGTAAGAAGAAGAATCAAATTACACAGAAAGCCCCTGACAATAAACTAATGCCAGACTGTTCAGTCAGCTATGTTTTCTCCACCTGAAGTAACCACTTCTCCACAGAAGAGAGTCACCTTCTCTTGCCTCTGGCAATGATAAGAGGTGCTGTAGAACAACATCAGGGTCCTGGCCCCTCATGGCTATTAGGAAAAAATTAACCTGGCCAGAACCAGGACAATAATTTTTCACAAAAACTCTTTTAAAATGGTGTATGAATTACAACTTTCAAACTAGGACACATGTCTTTAGGGTTTTTATTCCTCCTTTTTCACAGACAGCTCTATTGCTTGAATGTTCTTCTACTAACAATAAGCTTTCTGTGTAAGTAAGCAGGGACCCAAAAAGCCAGCTTGTTACAGCAGGAGGTAAGATCAGCAAAGCAAAGGTTATTGCAACATTGCAGTGGGAATGCTATGCCTCGAAAAATATGAGACATTCATGCACAAAATGTCTACAAAGGCCCATTTTTAAGAAGGCAATGTCAAGTTTTATAATTTTATAAAGTGTTTTTTTACAAAGCTGAGCTGTTTTCCTTGAATGTTGTTAAAGCAGTAAAGTGTAAGCTTTATATGGGAAATAACAGAACAGACAAATTTACTAGGGTTTTTTAATTGGTGGTAAATTTCTAAAACATAAAATCAGTTTCACCTTTATTATTTTATTTCTACATGTACATCATGGTGGTAGTGTATAATTAAACTGTACTATGTTTATCACTTTTTGTATTGTGAAGCAGTAAAAGAAAAATGTTAGAAACAGATTTCTGTTTGACAGATGCTCTATCCCTTGCAGTTCAAAGTGTGAAACTTACACAAGGAGGTCAAAATGTATGCAACAATCAATAATCTGAACTTCTTCTGTGATTTAAATAAAATAGAAAATCACCCCTTTCCCATGGGGTGGGGGAGAAAAGTAATTTGGTAGAAATAATGAAAATGCTGTATACCATATATTACCTTTTTTATTACCATAAATAAATAGAACAATTTGGCATACAACATTCAGAATGAAGAAACCTTTTTTTTTTTACTTGTGAATTGTGCATTTCTAGTAGTTCAGTTAAAACCACATGTGGTTTTCACACAGGGTGAAAACACACCTCCTCTGAGCTTCTTGATCAGAATGATACTTGGAAGACTGGCAAGAAAGCAAGGTTTGTCAACTCTTCAGCAAGTGTCATCATGCTTTTTGCTCTAAGAAGGGACAGTCTTATGTGTGCTGCTTTCTACAAGCAAGAACTAGAAAAGCTATCAAATAAGCAAATTATAAAATGTGACATGTTTAATCAATGTCTGATGAGGTAGATGGAGAAAAAAAAGGAAGATTTCAATACTTACTAAAATCCAAAGTCTAGGGGTCAGCCATTGCTTCCTCTAAATAGTGCTTCTCACTGGTAGTAGCTCCTCTAACTATAGTTGAAGAAACTGTGCCTTATCTTCACTGAAATTACATTATACAGACTCCTGACATGATCCAAAGTAAAACAAAATTTGACTCATGCCCTTCAGAAATATTGAGTGGCAAAAAAAAGTAATCCAAATTATTTTAAATGGTTGAGGTATTTTAGGAGAAATTGGGTAAAATAGAAAAATCCTTGGAGGGATCTCCAAATGGTCAAGCAGGAGGAAAAATTGCCATTTATTATTGTTTTAGTGGACATTTTATAGACTAAGAGAAAGACTTAAATCCAAACACATTTTTTGTCAGAACAAGGGATGGATCTGAATCACAAAATGCAAATGTTGTGGGACCTAAATCCCAAAGTCTGATGTTGGTAAGTGGGATTTTGAGCTAAAAAAACCTGTGGAGCAAGCAGGTTCCCACCTGGGAAAAATACCCATGGTATAAAAAGGCAAATGAAGATCGATACCATTAATAGATCACTTTCCTCAGGGCTATTTCCAGGCTGTGTATTTGAAGCAGATTAATAGACAAGTCTAGATTGTTTCAGTAAGCTATTTGGATGAAGCTTGATTCACCTTGAACAGAAAGACAAAAGACCTGACACAATTCACAGACTGAGATCCAGATTCTGTTCAATGAGGAAATTTAAAAGAATAGGTGGTGCAAAGAAGAGAGACCCCTCAAACAGGAAAGGAGCAAATAATTTGAAGGCTATGACATTTTATACTCCTGCTAAACTCCTTTTAAAAAACTGTCATTTGGTTCTTGCAAAGAGGGCCTCCAGCTGTGTATAGCAACTTGGTATGTACTCAAAATTTTACATGAATGGAATACACAGCTGACAATCTGAGCTGTGCTATTTTCTACCCATTCAAGTTCTGGCTGCAGGCAGCTGAAGGCAAAGGTTTTAATTAGAAATAATTTGAAAATATAAGAGAAAGTTTCTAGAAATTGTGTTCCAGAAAATACACTCTTGGGTTTGCAATCCTTTGTGTCAGTCCTATCAGTTTTGGGGTTTTTTCACTCCATGATTTTCTTCTTTTAATTGTGATTTCTAATCCTGCTCATAAGTGGAAGCTAAATGCTTTTATCTCAGTTTAGCTAGTATTTAATAGACCTTCAAATACAGACAATTATATGTATGAGCTCTTTACAGACCTCCATGTATTTAAAAAGTATTTAAAATTTGGAGACAAGTATTTAACAATTTTTAAATACAATAACTTTGATTATGCATTCCAATTTAAAAAATGGCTTTTCCCCAAATAACTACCTTTTCTTTTTTATGAAATATTTTATTTATGTGATTTGAAGGTAAAATGCTAAAAGGACAGTTTACAGATTGAACTGTAAATGTCTGTGAAAATCCAGTTTGAAATTTTATGTAACTGTGGTTTAATAACATTGAAAGAAATTTGGCACATAGTGTATGGTCACAAGTGCCAAATTCTTCTGTCCTGACTGTAACATATCAGGTGGGCCAGAGCAATAGAAGCTGCCCTTTAAGACAGTGGATGACTTGAGCAGGGTAACAGTAGCTGAGCACTGATGTGTTCTAAGGAGAGATAGAGCAAATACCATCTAATTTAAAAAAGAGAAACTTCTGAAGATATCTGACACAGGAAACCAAGAAAAAAGAAAAAAACTTTTATGTATACCAATACATTTGAAACAGATATCACACATTCAAGACCAGATATCTTGAGCAATTTCCAATTAGAGATCAAGTTATAACAGAAATCAGTCCCAATATGAGAAAGGGATTCGCAGAAATAAATTCTTTTGTACATAAAAGACAAATGCAGATTTGGCAGGCTGAGGAAGGCCATCAAGACATGTCACAGATTTTGAGGGGTGAGAACAAGAAATATTAATGCATTGGATAAGTCTTAAAACTGCTATGAACCTACAGATATGAATAAGATCAAACACTCAGAGAAAAGTCTAAATAATGAATTGGAATTTCCTCAAAAGAAGCAGGATGAAAAATTATACAGGATTAAAAGAATCAGATTTAAGCAGTGTCTGGTGTTTAGACAAACAGTATTTGGAAGAAGCAAAACCATTTTCTAGAAAAGTCATCAGAGGATGACTGAATGCATCTAAAATTAAGCTAATGATGCAGTTTTGGACTACAAGTAGGAGGAGATCTCTGTGTGAAATTTATTCAAAGAATTATATGTGAGAACAGGAACATCAGCTTAAATAGTAGTGCAACCTCTACAATTTATAAAATAAACCCTGGTGCACAACCTTGTGTGCTAGCAGCAACAAAAGCTTTTGAGCAAAGTTGTTTGTGTTAGAATAGGTAATGCTTGAAGAAAAGAGCAAGAGAATAATTCCCAGGATATATGTGTATGAAAGAAGTTTAAAAAAAAAAGCAAGCCAAGTTGTATTGAAGAACCAAAAGGTTCTTTTGATGAAATAAGAGTAACGAGCTTCTGAACAATTGGGTTTTTTTCTATCTAGAACTAGCATTAGTAGAAAACCAGGGATGGTTTTGGATGTCAAATTTTAGTGCTTACTAAATCAGACATATTAAACATTGTTATGATAGTTAAAAGACCACATTGAGTGGTTATGAGATGAAATGGTTTTCTGAAGAATAAGATTATAGTATTTTACTTCAAGTCCAGGGTATCCAAGCTCAATAGTCTTAAGGATACTGCTGTAGAAAATGACAGGAGAATGCTTTAAGAAGCTGAAAAAAAAATCAGATTCCAATTTGGCATTTCTGAATTTCAGGGCAACATCCTTTAAGTTTGATCTGTCACCAACTGAAACAGGATTTGACAGAAAACTTTGAGCTAGACGTTTTGATTGTATAAACTCTTCTTTTAACTTAGAGGTTAGTTAGAAAACGACAAAAATTGAACAGAAAGTGTACTTGGGGAATGGAAACTATCATGCAGTCTGTGCATCTGTGGGACAACATATATGCAAGAGAGACTAGAGACAACTCCTCTGATGTTATGCTCCTCCAAACTGAAGGAGTAAGAGCTAAATTCTGAAAATATAAGAGTAGAAACAGAACAGCTGCAGAGAATTTGGTGAAAGAAGGCACAGTACTGCAGTAGTTGAAGAGCTGAAGATGAGAAGAGTTCTAGAGGTTCCTTCAGGAGACCAGAGGAAGGATACAAAAGAACTTCTTGCAGCAGATGATTGTCAAATAATCTCTTCTATATGAGCATCAAGAAGAAGCAGTTAATGCAGAATTTATTGTGAATGCAGCTTTGAACAGGTCCCTTGAGAAGAAGGAAGGAATACTGATATTTGGGACCATCTGCAACCACCAAGGGTCATGTTTTCAACGGCATTCATGGCTAAACCTACAGGAAATGAAACAATGGAATAAGCACCCTATTAAAGGGTGCTGGGAAGAGTCCATGGATAGAAAAGCTTAAGGGGAGGTTATGACACACATCAGGAAAGAGGTTGACATAGTAGGTGTCACTGGAGAGTGACCTTGCCCAGGACAGAGAGGTTGGAAGTAGAAGAACTTTAAGGTCCTTCCTAATCCAAACAATGATTCTAAGTGTATTTAGGCCTGGAGACTTTTTTTTTCATAAGCTTTGATCTTGCACATCTTCTCCAGGAGTAGTTTCAAGTGCTAGAATGAGTGGGATCACGCTGTTGTTTAGAAATTAGAATGCAACAGGAACCTTTTCAAAGTAGCAAGGGTACTCTGAAAATGCCAGAGTTCATTGAATTTTATCAGGTATTTTATTCAGATGGCACAGTGCAGAAAAGTCTTGCTATGCACAGCTCCATGTATACTCAAAGGGTGCAATTCATATCCTACTAGCTCACACTCCAGGGAAAAGAGACAAAAAGTGAATAAGAAAACATGATTTTATTCCTGTTTCACAGAAAGGGCATAGAGAAGTAAATCACTTGTGGTCATACAAAAAGCACGTAATAACTTGAAGTCATGTAAGAACTACTTCAGTTCTGTTGTACTGTTGTGCCTTCTGCCACAACATCCTTTCTTTCTTGAGAAGAGTTGCAGGACTCTGTGATGAAATAAATAAAGATGTGTTTTCTAAGGTCTCCACTAGGATATGCTGTTTTCCCCCCAAGAATAAGAGAATCTTTGTTTAGCAGTTTGGGACAGTGCTCAGTGCAATCCTGCATTTGGTTAAAATGAGCTAGTATCAGTTGCAGACCCAGAAGATCTAAACCTGAGCCCACCAGAGGTCATTTGATCTCCCTCCACATTCTGGGACTAGATGAGTGAGTAGACTGAGCAAAAGGAATGGATAATTCAGCAGTCAGTCAGTCACAGCCATTGTGGTGCCTGTGTATGCTACATTTGGGTGACAGACTGCAAACCGTGCTAGAAGCACTAATGAGAGGAGCAAGACAGGAACTGAGGATTTTCCTTTTTGAGACATGTTACCTATGACATTTTCTAAAGCTGAATTTTGAACAGGAAGATGATGGATAGTGAATCACTTAAAAACAAATCTTGTTTAGGTCTTTAACTTGTGTAATAGGATCTCATTTAACATAACTCCTTGTTAACTCATTATGGAAATTCAAGACTGGGGAATGCAAATAGCTTTGCATATTTTCAGAAAGTAAGATGATGCATCGAGTTGCCTCACAAGTAAGTGTATTTATTCCATTGATCCTTTAGAAAGAATTCTGTGGATTTTACGACTTCTACTTTCTCTCTTTAAATCCCTCAATCTGTAATTAATTTATGGGAAAGTTTGCCATGCATCATTGTAATTTTGTACTCTGCAAGACAGCTTCAGAAGTCTGACTCTTGCAGACACAAAAGAAGGAATTTTTTCAGTGTATAGTGGGTACATGAAACATATGGAAGACTATTCCTGACTCTGTGCAATGTGTCTACAACCTCATGGATTAAAGGCAGGAAATGAGAAGGAGGAAAAAGTACTCATATGCAATGGAAGAAAAAAGTTGGGAACTGGGGTTGGAGAAAGTATTTCTTTAAAGAAAATAGCCCCACTGCCTCTATACTGTAATATTTAAACATGCATATGAATAGATATACCTTTAAATATACAATCCTTATTAAAGTGACAGATTAAATAGTTTGGTTTTGATTTTTTTGATATATTACTGGGTGAATTTTGCAGTAAATTAAGTTAAAAATTTTATTAGATATGTGCTGACAGAGTGTCAGATTATTCTAACAGTGGAAAAATAAATTTCAGTACAGATAACTAAGAAATTTAAGGAATCTGAAAGCTATGGTGCTCATTAAAAAGAAACCTTGCTTTTCCAAGGTTAGGAATTAAATAGATGAAGACTTCAAGGAATTAGTGCTGTAATAAGGAATCATTTAATGACAACGTATGTCACAACGTGTTGGATAGCAAGTTGCAATGAAGTGACATTTGCTTGGATTTGAAAAGGAAGGAAAAACATTGATTAAGAAGCATATGAAATATTTATTTATGAGTATTTTTCTAATGCATTCTGCTTGTTGTAAGCCTATATGAGGTGGTTCTGCACTGTGAACACAAATGGACTCAGTAAAATGGGCTTTGCAGACCAGTCTTATTGAAAGTATTTACCAGGCAGAAAGATGTTCGTGTTTGTGCTTCACAAAATCATAGGGAGAAGTTGATGATTTTTGTTTTGATTATTTTTAAGATACACTTTCAGAGAGTAAGTTCCTCCACCCTGGAGGAAAAAAGACAATTACATGCATCTGAAACAGAAACAGTGAATAGCCCAAACTTTCAAAACTCTGAAATTCAAAGTGTATTTTCTTTCAGTGCAGATTTTGTTGCCTCAGCAAGGCAGACACCCTCTGTTCTGGCTGCAGCACAGTTTCTTTATTCTCTTTGCTGTCCTATTAGCCACATTGAATTCATCTCTCTGGAACCTTTGTGATTAGAGTTGTGGTTTGAATCCTAGATAACAGGGTTTTGTAAGGAAGTATCCATTCCATTCATCTTTGCTAAAATGACTTTGTCTGTCAAATATTAGCTGTTTCCTAATGACCACATCAGATTGGTGTCTCTTGTTTTTCCAAACTGTGTCTGCATCCCTTTATACTTTGTGGTGATGTCTTCCAGGTCTGCAACCTATGCACAGTTCATTATAGAATTAGAAGTATTTTTCTTGCATAAAGGTCATTAAATAAAAGTTGACCAAAGCTTTTTCCAAAACCTAAAATGTTCTGTGTTAACTGCTCCCCTCTACTGTGAAAGTCCCTTACCACACTGTCACTCATCTCCCCTTTAGTTCCTAACCCATTTTACAAACAGTTTCCTAATTCCCAATTTTTTTACTCCAGGAGTTCCCCTGAATGCGTTACTGTAACTCAGGCAAATTGGATCTAACATACATCAGTTGTCTACAGAAAACCAGGATCTTATCAAAGAAAAATATTATGTGTACCTGGCATGATCTGCCTTGTTTCTGTTCTCCATCCACATTGCTGAAACAATTATTCTTTTGGGCCTGCCAGAATTCTCCTGAAAGGTAATTACAACCTTTGTTCAGAGCTCCATCTAAGAAAAATCTTTAGGATGGTGTGAAAATGAAATTAAAATATTGAGTAGGAAATGGCTGCACTTCCCCTAGTGCATTTTAATATCTCCTTAACTAACAACCATTGCAGAAATATTGACACTCAGGCTGTGCTGATAATCATGCTGGTGCCATGTAATCGTTACAATAAATATATTTAGATGAGGAGCACATGATATTATAACAACAATCTCCATTAATAGGAAATAAAGTTTCATGAGCTATCTGGTTTGCAGTTTGGTGG
>VXBR01005945.1:277132-290161 GCA_013400215.1 Cisticola juncidis
GGGGGGGGGGGGGTAGGGGAACTGTTTGTTTGTTTGGGGGTTTTGGTGGTTTTGTTGTTTATCTTTGGAGCAATATGGAAGGACACGATCATTTCAGTTTCTTAAAAGAGAACAAGGGTTTGGTTATTTTCAATCATTTTAGATAATGATTTTTAGCTGTAAGAAAACTGAAGTATTGGCCAGTCAAAGACTTTTCAGAATAAAAAGACCAGCACTCGAATTTGCCACTTTGAAGCAGGTAATTTTAATTAAATAATTATGGGTCTAACAAATATGTTGAAATTCTGACTCTAGAATGTTATCTTTTCATAAATCTTGCATTGAAATGTTGCATTAATTTTGCACCATACTGTTTGAAAATATGTTCAATAAAACTGGATAAATGATGTATTGAATATAATTTCTTAAAGTACTGCAGAAACCTTTTTCTTGGTCTGGAAATAAAACAAACTTCTTTATTTATTTCTTTCAGTACTAAGGCTGTCAAGGTGAAAGGAGAAAAAACCCAACACAAAATCTGAGGGTATTCTGTTTCCTCTGTCTGAACGTACACAAAAACAGAAACAAGTGCAAAGCATTAATAAATGCAATTCAAAAGTCATTAGTCAGCTGTGGTCACTGCATAGAGAGAACTAAATAGAAAACAAATCTGTCTTAATGGCATAAGTGGGAAGTCCATCCAGAAGCTGTGTAACAACAAGAATATATGAAGAGGCATGAATAGATTAAAAGCTGCCACCTTACATCTACCATTTGCATGGGTTTGGATGTTTTCTTTGGTTTTTTGAGCTTGATATATGCTCTACCTATTTTTCCTTATAGATCTCAGAAGAAATTGTCTCTCATAAACTACAGTATTCCTAGATTTTGGGTTTCTGACAGAAACAGTGCAAGAACAGTATTCAAAAGACTTCATTTTGCCTCCAGCTAAATTCACCAAGTGTCGAAGCGAGTGATTTATTTATTTATAAAACAAAACCAACTTGGTTTTCAAATCACTGTGATGAATATCAGGGTGGGGAGGTGGGGAAGGTTGGGGACTAAGTTACCTGCTTGGTTCTTATTTTATTTACCTTGGTTCCCCTGTTAAATGTGACCCTGTGGCAGTTTACAGCCCCCACATGGTACACACTTTGAGTGAAAAATAGACCCATTTGGCCATAGTTTCAGGGAATGTTTCTTGAGAGTTTTACACTGCTGAAAGCTTTATTGCTGCCATCAGTGGGAGAAGATACAAACTTTCAAATAAATCTGCTCAATATTTACCTGCTTATTGTCTACACTTATGCCTACTCTTTGTATACAGTTTTGTATATAGTTTCAAGCAAAAATGTAACAGAAAAAAGAAAACAGAATTGCTCCTTATAGGTTCTCATAACTAAATGATAATTTAGGAATTCCCTCAGTTAGAGTAGCTATCCCAGAGTTGGATTTTTTTTTTATTTTCTTTTTTTCCCTTCTGATTTTTTTTGGTTTTTTCCTAAAACTGAAAATAATTACGGAATGAAAAAATATTTCATGTTTTTAATCAATTCAAATGATTTTTCACTTTTTACCTGATTTCATATATCTTTCAGAGTTTTTATGAAAAGCCACAGAGGTAAGATATTGATTTGGTGGTTACATACCTTTAAAGTCGTAGGCTCAGGTATGAAATGAACAAGGCCCAAAAACTTTTGTTGCAATTATTACAAATAATATGCTAGCTGCAAAATGTAAGTTTGGGGTCAGCTGTTTTGCCAGTGTTTTTCATGCAGTTTTGGTAAGCAAGCACATACTGCATCAATCACTTTGTGACAAAGAAGTTAGCTAAAAGCCCCATGTTTACACAATTTTTTTTTTTTTACAAAGGCATTTTCCAAGGGATTTATTTTAATCCCATCCAAGAGTTCTAATAGTTATATAGACACTGCAAAGTTGAGATACTTGCAGATCTTGATCACTATTTTTACATTCATGGTAAAAGATTCTTTGCATTTGGAAAACCCTAAAACATGGAGCATAAAAAGGTAGAACTTCCAAGTTTATTAGAAATTTTTATTTGATTGATTGATTGCTGGCTTGATTGGTTGGTGTGTGTGTAGTTTCCACATCATTATGTGAAATGTTTGAGAAACCATTTCGGTCCTGCACACAACTATAACAACCCAGCTTTTTTGACATTTTTGTTTTATTCATCTAAGGCTGATCCAAATACAATATACACTGTTCAACCTGCCACATTTTAATAAAGGATCGCACAGGATTGTGAGTTCATAAAATCATAACTACTTTATGTTATCGTTAATGTAATTTCCTCTGGAACCTGTGTTGGTATGCTGTAGTTAACAGGCTGTTCTTGCAGAATCCAATGTATAGTTAAATAAATAAATCATTATGGAATGGAAAAACAGTGCTTCTTTTAGGGACTCAACTGACTCTGGCCTGTCATCCAAAAAAGAAAAAGGACAATTACACTTTTGTGTCAAGCTCAGAGGTGCTGTGAGGGAGAGGTCTCCCATAAAGCCTATTTGCTACTTGGTTGAAAATTTATAAGCTGATGGCCTGCATCAGGAGGGGATGAATGCCGCCAAGGAGTGCAATCCACAAACGAAGCTGAAAATGGCAACTTTGTGTAAGCCCTTGTAAGGCAGCAGAGAGAGCTGGGTGGCACAAGCCAGCTGGGAATTGCTCTCTTGCTCCCTGTACGCTGAGATGCACCAAGGTGGAGCATGTAGGAGATGCCCATGCTCTGTGTCCCGCTGCCCTGCAGACAGAAACCTAACTTGAAGTCACAGACTTCTTCCTCTTTCCATGGACTTTTTCATTTTAGAAACTGCTGAGAACCTGCAGCTGTCTTTTTACCAGCAGCCAGCAGGCACACTGGGAACACAGATTAAAAGCAGGACATTCCATTACTCCATGAGCTCACTGCAGTGCCAGGAGTCAGAATGACTCCAGCTCCTCAAGGTTAAACTCTCATAAGAAGTAAATGCAGTACAGCGCTTTGCTCCTTTATCACTGTGCTTTGTGGTGACCTAATGAGATCATTTGACCAGACCATAAGGGAGTTTCAGAGACAGTCCCATCCTCAGGCAACCCTAAAGAAAATTCTGTAGCTTAAGTACTATAGAATCTGCTGCAAATAAAAAAATCAGGGTCAGATTTCTCGACAGACTAAATTTTCCCAGATGGAGTAGTCTATTATCATCTTTATAACCCATGGGTTAGACTTTTCCAGGTTTCTGTACTCAGAAAATTAATTTGTTGGCAAGTATTTTATGGCAAAAAACCCGTTACTTTTCATTATTGGGCAAAAATGAGGGGCAAAAGTGTCCTACACACCTCTTCTGAGTTGATTCAGGCACTCTCTGAAAGGCAAATTATAGCCTTACTTTCAAAAATTTCTGCAAAGTAACAGTCTTTACCCTCTTTCTTGGGCACTCTAGGAGAATTAAAGCCCAAAATTAGCAAAATGTTTACAGCCCAGTTGGGAGAGGGAAAACAAACTTGGGAAAGAAAGCCAGCTATGATAATCTACATCTTCTCATACTTGCCTGGAACACTCATGCAATAGCTTTGTGGGACAAGCTCAGAAAAATCAATACTCCAAATGAAATATCATTGGAAAACTCTTCTCATTTCAGCTCTGGTCTCAGTGAGGAGCTGTAATGTATCTATGAATAATGTTTAGTTTCAATCTCTTTTACAGCCGTTCCAAACAGATGAGCAATTTTTGAAAAGCTACTGTGGAAGATGCACTTTTGCCTCTTCATCAAAAACGTATAAAAATGAAATATATTGCAGTATTTATTGCAATGTATTACAAACGTTCATGGTGATCCAGTACAGATGCTTCTTCTTCTCTGTGGCACTGACCTTCAAAAGTGATGATGTGAAAAGCCCTAGATTTTATGACAGCTTAACTCAGAATACATTACAGCTTCTATATTAATATGTATTTGTTCAGCTGTAAACTTGGAATATGAAAAGAAACTCTGTACCTGTACTGTGCTATAAAGTTTAAATATGAAGAGAAAGAATTTCAAGGAGCTATAACTAGGATTTAACAATATTTCTGTGAAATTAATATCCCATTTTGTCTTTCCCTACCACACAAATAATTTTTTCTGGGTATTTCATGAATTCTGCATTTGTTCAGTGAATTTAATTATCAACAACGTGAAGACTGCCAAAGTAGCAATAAATATACCTGTATGACACAGCTATGCAGATAAACTGGTCACTTAAAAGTTAAGTTTGAAAGGAGAATTCCAAGACAAAACACACATGAGCAATAGCTGTGATACGTGGGCTGTCTGTAACAAGCTCTGTGATCCAGTTCTGTCAGCTTGAGCCACATGAACAGCTCTAGCACTGCTCACTGAAGGACATTTGCTGTCCCTGTACCAGTGGTGAAAACCTCAGGAGAATTACAGCAGAGATTTCTCTCCACAGACCCCACTGGCCTGTGTCCCTCACACCTTCAAGGTGCTGGCTGAGTCCATCTGTTGCTGGCCCTAGACTTCAAAGAACCATTTCCACACCCACAGCCCAATCAAGGGCTCCAGAATCAGGCATTACTCTAATGAAGGAATGGTTACTGCCTTAGGCATGCAGAACTCTCCAGGCAACTTTGGCAGTTCTCTGGAAAAGTAAAGGAAGACTCCACAACCAGTCCTGGAAAAAGGTGAACACCTTTTATGGAAACCACAACTTATTAGCAAATTATTAGCTTTGATGCTGCAACTGGCAGCATTTTGCTGGCAGGAGAAGAGAAAAAAATGAATCAAAATGGATGGCCAGAAATTACATTCATGGAATCATTCAGGGAGGGCATGGTTCAGCCTCCAAACCAGTTTTAATTATGTGTGGGTTCTTTGTGTTGCTTAACCCCCATGTCTCCTTTGTGTACACAGGGTTGTTTTACTCCCATGTGTTGCAGGTCCACCCATCCTGTCAGGTTTGAATTATGGCTTTGCCTCCATGGGCAATGAGAGAGCTCTGGCTGAGATAGTGCCCTCACCTCTGCAGGTGAGGTGTGATTGATAGCAGGGCCATGAACAGCCCTGGCTTTGTGAGACATCAGTTCTGCTTCTGGACAATATGTGTCCCAAAGAGAAAAAGAGCCCCCAAATCCATGCTCTTCAGTCAGAGAGACAACACAGGACTGGAGAGGTGTGCCTGAATAGCAGCTGGAGAGACACTGAAGAGGGGGATACTCACAATTCATGCTATATGTAGCTGACTGGAAACAGTGAACAGCAATGCAACTGCACAGCAAGTCCAGAGGGGATACTGGGGAGATGAAGGAACTGAGATCCATAATTTGGATCACACTGGGCTGTGTCTTGAGCAGACAAGTTCAAAGCAGCTCCTGCTGCTTGAATATGGCACAGTCACAGATGCAAACGACATAGGACAACTTGTAAATTGCAACATCCTATCATGGAAGACAGGTCAGGGGGTCTACAAAAGAACCTGCAAACTTCTGAGATGCAGATGTAACTGTTGAACACATTTTTGGGGCACTGCTATAAATTTAGAAATATTATCAGACTTTGGTCTGGTCTTTGGGAATGGGTGGCCTTACCTGTCCCAGTTTTCATTTACAGAAAGTTTTCAGTACATCCCCGCTCCTCTGATGTAATAAAAGGGGATTTGCCTTTAAGATTTGTGTCTATGGCAGTAAACTGGAGTTTTCATATTATTCTACTGTCTTGAACCAGTTATGATATTTCCATTGTACAGTCACTTTTGTGGCATTTCTACATGCTGTTCCAATGTATTCCATATGGGCATAAGTTCAGCTTGTGCTCGAAACATTCACTTGGGAGTACTATGGTTATGGGCAGTGTGCTGCTAAGACTGAGCAAACCAGCTTGGAATCTATTATCTCCCACTCACTGCTGTGTATCTGTATTTCCTGGCTTCAAACTGTCTAAAAATGTGGGTGAGTTTACTTGAAACTCCTTACACATGATCATTAGATATGTGACATCATGTGACATTAAATATGCCTTCAGATTCATGCACCGCTCACAGACAGAGAATATTGAAGCAAGTCAGCTTAGTTCTTTGAATGTATGATACACTGAATGTATCATAGGAGGGGTGAAGGTGAAGATGACTCATGAAATGAAGTCATTTACATTTTAGTATATACAAGGCATACATGTTTATGAAGGAAAACCAATCCCTGTGAGAATAAAGAAAACATACATGGTGTCCTTCTCTGTTCAGGCTTAATAGCAACTTTAACAGTATGTAAGTCACATTAATACCTTCTGAAATGAAATGCACTTGATGTTTTCTGTATAACACAACTTGATGAGGACTGAAAATTCTTACATCTTTCAAACTTGCCTCCCTTCCCCAATGACATTCTGAAATTTGGACTATGAACAAGACCCAGATCCAAAAGAAAAATACTGTGGTGGCTATCATTCAAGAGCAGTGGAATTTAAGTTTCCCAGTCCAAAGCAGTCCACACCACTTTATTTAGCTAATCATATGACTGTTCATTTCCCTGACCTCTGTGACAAAATATATATACAATTTTTTACACACCTAATGGAAATTACTTCCTTCCAGCTGAGGCACAACAACAGCTTTTTTTCTATTACAATGTGCAATAAACCCTGAAAAGTTTTCAAGTGAACTTGATTAGTCTGCAGAATAGAAGACCACAGTAACCATCAGCTACTTTCTGTTGAGGAAACAATTTCCAGCTGAAGAAGGCAGTAATCTCTTATACTAAGCTAACATCATCACAAGCAGTCACATATTTATAGAAGTAGCTATTTAGGGTCCTAATAATCTGTTTTGTATGTCCCCAGTCATGCCAGACTCTTGGCTGAACTCACCAGCTTGGTGTCTTCACATGTCGGATTCTGGTGTGCATCCCTAAAATATTGACTGAAATCCTATTAAGAGGCTTTCTTGGAAGGGTCTTCAATACTGAGATGTATATTGCAATTTATATTCCAAAATATTAAAGAAAATAATTTATCAATACTTTTTTTTTTTAATGCCAGCACAATATTTTGGCTGATGTGCACAGCTAAGGAAAAGGGAAAGGATAATCACCTACTACCTACTGCAGAGAAAAATCTCAAAGAGTTGATGTCAATACTTTTTAGAGGACTTTGAAGTTTACAGCACAGTGAAGAAAGCCTTGCCATGCAGTCTGAAATAATATTGAATTATCGTGGTCCAAGATTTAGGCAAAGGAAAATGAAAGAGAATAGCACCTGTCAAGAGGATACTGGTTTCAGAATTCCTGTGGAAATTGCTTAAGGGAGAAAGGGCTGAAGCTGCTGAAGGAGTCATGTGTTTTCTGGACCTGGAACAATGTGTTCATTAACCTTTGGCAGTGAAACTGTAAACAGTAAAACAGTAAGTAGGGGGCAGGCACCCTGTCACTGTGCCTGCTGTGTGTGATGGACTACAGGCTATGCCATTCCCCCGCAGGGAAATAAGGCCTGGGAACATTTCTCTCTCTGCAAGCATAGCATTTAGCCAAAGCCCAGGGAGTCTCAACCCAGACAGAGACAGCTGGGACAGAACTATTAGAAATGACCCGTGAGCCCAGCTTTCCCAAATGACACAGAGAAAAGAAAAAAAAGATGATTTAAGGTTTTGTGGAGACCAAACAGCAGAATCCCTGCATAAAGCAAACCAGAAAAAGCCCAGCAAAGAGACCCAGTTGGAAAGTGTCTGCAGGCAAAGTTTCTTATAGAGTCAGAGAAAAAGGTAGAGGAAAGATGACAAATTTGTGTCTCCAAGGAGAAAATCGTAATAAAAATTATGTTTTGGAGCTGAAGGGTCAGTGGAGTAAAGCAAAATAAAGAGCAAAGAGCTTGGAATCTCATGGTGACACTTGAAAGAGCACAGAAAGAGAAGCACAGAAGAGCTTGGGAAGGGGAGTCAGCAGCCTGATCTCAGAAGAGGTTTGAGCCAAATGGTTTGCAGCAAGTGTTTGCAGAAGTTTTTGCAGCACTTGGAAAGCTATGAGTGAACTGAAATGAGCCCTGCAAGAAGGACCTGCCTGCGGGGAACAAGTCCCCAAGAGCATTACCATTGCTTGCTTTCTCAAGGCAACTTTCTGTGTGTTTAAACTCTTTTTGCTGTTTATTGCAAAGTTCTCCAGAAAGAACAGACATCAGCAAATCTGTTGAAAGTTTTAATAACCCTTAGTTGCCCTTACCCAAACTTATACCTGCCCATGGGCCCTGTGGCTTCTGTGTAAGTCAGACTGGGGAATTCAGTCCTTACAGCTGTGCTGTAAGTGTACATACAGCTGAGTCTGTTTTCCACTGCTTTAGCTTACTGCCTGGGTCTTCTGCATGTGTTCCGAATTTACACTGTAAGTAGTATTGTCGCTGGGCTTTTATTGAGATGTGAATTTGCAGTTCTAGTTTTGCCAGTGGTCAGCCCACCACAAGCAGTGGCTAGTGGTGCCTGTATGCCCCAGACACAGTATGCCACATCTGTGACACAGTATACTGTATGTCAATCTCCTCATATGGAAGCAGAGAAAGCTGTATTAGTCTGAAGAAGGAAATTGCAAGTTGTGCCCATACGGTTGTGCTAGGCTTCCAAGGACAAAAACTGCAACTTTGCACTTCAATACCTGCTGGCCACCTTCTATGCTTCACAGAACACATTGATTGTATAAGAGAATACTGCAGAGCTTTGGACAGGAAGGCCTGTCACTAATAGTAAATGTACATAAGGGTGAGGGAGATAACTTTCATATTAGCCTTGGAGACCATGTGGTACAAAGCCTGGCTCTTTTAAAAAGAAAATGCTTTCATCCTAAGGTTCATATAAAGGCTTAAAGTATGAGAAAGCACTGGAAGAAAACAAGAAATTTGCAGTTGCTCTTAAAATTAAATAGTGCCATATAATCTCAATAAACAGAGTGCAATAGCAGAACCAGTCTTTCAGAAAATGCACAGTGTGCTGATAGTCAAAATCATTTCACCATGGTTTAAAAGCTGCCCCTCCTTTCAGCTGCTGTAACTCTGGGAAGGTGGGAGACAAGTGTGAGTAGTGGGACTCAGATTGTAGTGGAGCTGTTTATACTTTTTGGTGACATGACTTCAGATCATGCAGGGCTTGGATAAAATGGCAGCCTGGATCTGTGTGTGGTTGTCTGCAGGTGTATTTCCCAAGCAGCTTGTCACACCTGCCCCTCCCAGGCGTGTCTGGGTGAACAGTCTGTGAGGCTGCCTCACTGCCCTGGATTTCCCTCTAGCATGGGTAAAGGCAAGAAGGGGGTAAGTTTTCTGGAAGTATTCCTCCTCTGGGAGTTCAGGTGCTGCTGAACTTCCAGCTGCTGCAGCATTTGCTCCCCCATGCAGAGCCTTCTTGGTGCTAACTTTGCACTTCTCTTTTGCCCTCTGACAATTTGGGGAGCCACAGCAGCCTGCACTTAATAGAGCAACAAGGGAAATTTCAGTACTGCTTTGTGACTGTAACTAAAGCAGTTCAGGGTCCTTTTCCCAACTTTCTTTGCCTACATGGCAGAAGGGGAAAAGTATTCCGTATAAGGTAAATTGTTTGATGAGCTCCCACACAATATGCAGGAACTCAGTTGTCATTAAATTTAAGACTATGATGAGTGTAATAATGACTGTGGCAATTTGTGTAGTCAGAATGCTGCTCTGTTTTCACCAGCACTACAGTTATTAAGCGGAAATACATATGAGATGTCTTGTCATATCCCATCACTGGACTGTGATGACTCTGGAGAGTAGCACTAGGCACATGATGTAGAAGGGTACTGTCATGCTTACAGACTGATCCCAATAGCAGCACTTTTCACTGCAGATGGCACTCAATACATTCCATATTTCCATTCTACTTATCTTCTCCTTGAGGGTTTTGGTAATTCTGCTTCATCCGATTCCCTGAGTCTGAGGTGAGACAGGCAGCTGCAATTCTGCAGGTCTTGGTGTTCATCTGTCCTTACACCAGTTTCCAGGGGACTTATTAAAAGCTAATAAAATTTTCCTGACTCCAGACTCGTTAAAAGAACAGAGACAGCACAAGATGTCTGGAAGCAGGGTCTTTATGTACGCAGTCACTGTCCTCTCTCCTCCTTGGAGTTGCTTTCCATGGACAGACAGCCTGTCAGCTGCAGGGACCTGCTGTCTTGCTGCCATTTGTTGCACTCCACCTGCCACTCAGCTCTTTTTCTTTTGATGTCACCAACTTTGACAAGATTAGACTGTCTTTTATTGGTGTAGTGGATTTTTTACGGCAAAATTATGACTACATGAATATCCGTAAGAACAAATTTCACTGAATCTTTTGAAAGACTCCTTTCCATTTTCTAGTACTCCATTTTTGAGTACAACTGGAAAAAAAGCTCCATGAGATATTATTCTAAAATGTGACATAACCTGATGCACTTCCAGAGATTAGTTTTATGTCTTGGGTCTACCACTAAATTCAGGTGATCTCTGTGAGAATGCCCATAAATCCTTTAATCCTAAATCCCAAACAAATCCTGTTAATGGAAAGTTCAAAAAGAGCACAGCAGGAAAATATTAAGCAAGGCAGCATCCAGTCTGAATTATTATGATTTTTGGTTAATCTCACTTGCCCTTCTCACTTGAATTTGTCACATTTGTAAACATAGCATTTGTAGACTTTAGTCAGTTTTAATTGAAAGCCAATGACAGTAAAGCACATTTCATACATTTTTAAAGATGTTCCTTAAAGAAATTGATTTTGCTTAATGACCTTTTCTTTTATTTCTTATGATAATGTAGCAAATATGAATCTCTGGTTTAGAAAAAGCCATTGTAGGGAGTGGACTGAAAGAACAGTATGTCTTCAAAATGACCTATTTTCAGAAATCACTTGGCAATTTGTCAGAATGAGAGATTTAACTAACCAAGACCCAATTTTAAAATAACTATGTAAATGAAATTATTTCCATCTCTTTTGAAGACAGGTAAAGCAAACTTCAGAGCACACTATAAGGTTCTGATGTCCTCCCAGCCACCTAAAATAAATTACCTTTAGTCTCTATGGTAAAATCATGTAAATCAGCACAGTTTGTATAGCAATCAATCAACAGTTCCCTATTGCCAAATGAAGTGGCATATTTCTGTCACTGATGCATGGCTGATTGGAGAAAGCCAGGCTTTAAAGCAAGGAGCAAGATAGGATCAACTGAGACAACTCTTACCTGCTTTGACTCTAAAAGTAAGTTAAAGTTTTTTCTAGGAGTGCAGGATCTTGGTAGCCTGTACTGTCCTTGTATAAAAGGGAGCTTTTCATCCAGGCTCAAGACTGACCAAGAGTTTTCTGCAGTGTCTTCCCCTTCTCCTATGAGACAGATGACTGGTTTCAGGTGCTATCTCCTTGCAGACTATGCTGAGCACTAGCCCTACACTCAGAGAGTAGGCAAAGTTCGGGACTGTTCAGAGAAACAGGCTTGATATAATATTGTATGTAGAATTGCATTTTATGGAAATGGTATGCTCTGGCTCACCCTTGGAAAGTGTATGGTTTATCCTAAGTCTGTAACTTCCCTGCAGTATCGTGTATCTGTAACTCTGTTGGCTGGAGAATCTTACCGTGCCCACTTTGAACCTCCCTGTTAAGGGTGCAAATGGAGGAGGCTCGCCCTCTTTGCCCTTCTTTGCCCAGAAGGTCTCCAGAAGCTCCCCTTCTCTCTCCCCTTCCCTCTCTCCCCTTCCCTTCTCCCTCTCCCTCAGTGGCCATGCTGCCTTCCCGAAGTAGAACTCCAAATAAATCCTCATCTCATCGGCACCTCACCAGCGTCTAGAGTCTCTCTGCCTGCCTGCATGCAAACACCCATGACCCAAAGACGTGGGGGGCTCCCGGGAAACCCTCCCCAAGGTCCCTCCTAAATCTAAATTACAACAATTGTAGACCTTGGAACACTGAAAATAACAGCTGCATACGTGCATCTGGTAAAATATATCAGATCTTATAAGTGTATATGGAGGAGGATAAAATTGACTTAAAGCACACAGAATAATTTTTCTCAAAAGTAAATCACATAAATATAGGATGATAAAAATTTGCAGCCTATAAAACATCATACTTCATAAAAATTTCACTCATTCTTACCTGAGCATCAGACTATGCAGCAAAAGCACAGTTTTGTACATGTGGGCACAGCACACTTGCCAGGGATGATTAGGAGTCAGTGGTTCTCAAATCCATTATCATCACATGGTTGGTTGCCATCAGAACTGGCTTCAAGATCCGACAATGGCCTTATGCTTCCATGCATTGATCTCTAATGCTTTTGTACAAAATGTCTTTACATTAAATGGAAGTTTCAGGGTATGGCAGCTTCCATGCTGAGACATGCACATGGCTTTTTCCACTGATTAAAGCACTTGGACTGAAGATTTTTCAGTTCCTAAAAGGCAGGGTAGAAATGTGGAAAAAAATTCAAACCAACAAGCACAAAACCTTTCCCCTTTTTGGTGAAGAGCAAGTGAAAGTAGTGAGAGGCAGGGTAGTAAATTATAGCTTTTTAGCTGCTGTCCTTTCATGTGGCACTGGTAACATAGCTGTAAGTATTGCTGAACAGTGTTGGAACAGCATCAAGGCCTTCTCTTCCTCTTACTCTGCCCTGTTCCCACCCTGCCCAGTGAAGAGATTGGGAGTGGGCAAGAGGCTGGGAGGGCATGCAACCAGGCAGGTGTCCCAAACTGACCAAAAAGCTTCATCATGGTCTGTCATGTCATGCTCAGCAGTAAAATTGAGAAGAGGGCAGGTTAGGCAATTTTGCTCATGGTCAGAGTGAGCATTAGTCCCTCCATGGGAGGAGGTGAGTGAGTATTGTCACGTTTTATATCATTCCTTTGTTCTTTCATGTTTCATTTGCTCATTAAACCATTCCTATCTTGACCCGTAAGTTTCCTCTTACTCTTTATTTTCTTCTGCTGTCCTGGCTCAGGTCCGTGAGGGACCTGAAGCCATGTGGTGATTTGGCTCAGGTCCGTGAGGGACCTGAAGCCGTGTGGTGATTTGGCTCAGGTCCGTGAGGGA
>VXBR01005945.1:290336-398580 GCA_013400215.1 Cisticola juncidis
TTCTCCCCTTCCCCCTCCTCTCTCAGAGACCATGCGGCTTCCTGGAACTGAATTCACAATAAACCCTCACCTCGGCACCCTATCGGCGTCTGATTCTCCCTGCTTGCCGGCGCACGAACACCCACGCTTCTAAGACCCCCCGGGGGGCTCCCGGGGAATCCTCCCCCAGGGTCCCCCCCCCGAACACACACCGCAACACTGTCCCACTGGGCATGAGGAAAGGAATGAAATTAGAGTGGTGTGATGTTTAGCTGACTACTGGAGTGAACCCCCAGTAGCTTACCTTGTGTCGTATGCCTTTTTGCCTCCTCATTAACATGTTTTCTCTTTGCTTTTAAGTTAATAGCTTAATCCAGCTAGAGATTAGGATATTTGTAAAACACTTGACTAACTGAAGTTTCATCTGCACATCTGTGGCTGTTTGAAACAAAGATGACTCTTTGGGCTTGCAGCCCCAACAGTTACCTTTAGATCACTCAGAGTATAAAACATAATATTACTTCACTACATAGACTGATGTAGGAACTAAACATTTTTAGAATCAGTAAAGAAGAAGTAACTTCTTGCTTCTGCGATTAGATCAGGTTCTAGAAAGAAGGGAAGAAAGCTCCTGGAACATCTTGTAACTGGCTCTTCTGTTTGTTTTCTGGAGTTGCTTTAATCTAGAAGAGAGGAACTGACACTGAACAGTGCATTGCACTGTGGTTAATAATGACTTTCATAGGTATTCATTTTACTTTCCTAATCTTCTTCAGCTGCTACAAAGTAATTTTAGGTTTTCTGTTATACCCTAATGGACAGCAGATTTTGAAAGAGGCATACTTCTAGCTGTTAAACAATATTATGTTGTAAACCTCAGCTTAAGCTCATCTTTATTTTGAAAAGGATTTTTGAGTGGTCCAGTGCTCTCAGTATAAAAATATTAGGACCACAAATATCCTGTGAAAAACACAGTGTGGCTTATGTGCAGTAGCTCCTGCAGAAGTCTATGTGCAGTTCATCTATTCAGCATGAAGCCATGCAGGACTTGCCAACTTTCCAGAAGTACATGAAGGGTTTGCTTCTGTTAAAAAGTACTAGGAAACTTCTAGTGTCTGACAGAATTATGCAGCATGTTGGAGTCCTGTGGAGTATGAGGCTCTACCACAGGTTCTAGGCATGGCAGGTGGGTGGAGAAATGCCTCTGAGTTGTCCTTTTCTCAACTGTGTTCCATTCACTGCTTTGTTTCTGGCCTACCAGTACCAAAAATAGTAGCATCTTGGTTGAAAAGAAAATAAATGAAATTGGATCAGCTCTCTAGAAATTTCACTGTAATCTTCGTAAGTATTCAACAGCATTAGTTTGAGTTGCCATGTAATGAAACCTATTCTGGAGTCAAATCTGAGCAACGGCAAATAAACAATAAAGGTAGTCTACAGTCATGACACTGGTCAGATACTTTGCACTGTCCCAAGAAGAAATAGTTAAAATTACCACTCATAAAATACAGAGTCCATAGGTATGTAGGTGAAAGTCTTTGAAAATAAGTTTCAGAAGCAAGACCTGCTGATCGTGGTACCTAAAGACAGCCTGAGTAACTTCAATACCAAACAAGCTAGATTTAAGCCCAGACCATTGTAAAACAGTAAAAGGAAGGTATCTTGGACCTATTTATTCTTATTTATGCATTGTTCTTATAAATTTGTAATGGAAATAGAGGAGGTCAGATGTTATATTGCTGTAAGATGACACTAAAATAAAATAGCTAGAGATTGGCAATTAGTGTGTAAGAACGGTTATTGGAGAAACAATTAGATATAAAGCATGCTATGGCAGATCCTCCATTCTAGATTGTCTTGCTTAATTGCTTTGTCTCGAATATTGAAACCTTTACTGGTGCTATTTTTGAGACAAAAAAAAATCTGATAAACTGGATTTATACACCCTCATGCAGATTTTCTTTTGAATGGTGTCATTGAACAGCAGAAAGGATGTCACCGAATTTTTCTGTGTTCAAGGAGATATAGCTGAACAAAAAGTACAGACTAGCTTAAATGACAGGTTCCTTATAGCATGAAAATTTGAAACCTAATTCTGGTGTTTTAGTAAATACCTTTTTGAATGTGTCAAATAGATGATTTCTAATTGAGGGCCAGAAAAAGTGATAGAGGCCAGTTCTGTTTTGATCAATTATAGCTGATGCAGTTTGCTGTATTTTCTCTGTGAAGTGTTTGCAATATGCTTTAGTCATGTTGAAGTATTGCAGTTTTGACCTGTTTCGATTTCTTATTTCATTGTAGCATCTTATTTTAAAGCCCAGATTCTGTAGGGTAACAAGATTAGTCTTCTGCACTGCAAGAGTGAGCTAAGAATGATTGAGGACAAACCTGGGATAGTGTTAAAGTGCTTTCTAGTTATGTCTTGGACAGCACTGCATGCTGGAAGTATTTCTCCATAAGAGTAGAGCTACAATAGCATGACATTGCTTCAGAGTTAGTGCAGGTATCTCTACAGAGTGCAGCACTATGCCGTGTTGACAGATTTATTCACAGCTTTGAACACACTTCATCTGAACTTGCCCATGCCTCTTTTTATGTTCCTTTGCAAACTAATCTTTAATGCTCAAAGGAGCAGGAGGCAAAACTGCCAGCACTAGTGGCCAGATTATTTCTGGAAGCAGATGCAAGCAGCAGCCTTACTGTGGTGTGAGCAATACAGCTGTGCTGCGTGGTTGTGATAGCTGCAGTGTGACCTGTGAGTGCAGGCAAGGCCTCACACCCCTGCTAGGACTGACTGCACTACGTTACTGCTCTGGGTGCGGTATAGTGCCCTATACAGACCCAGCTGCTGCTACTCTCAAAGCCCCCTTGACTGAGATTAGGGACTTAGAAGTTGCATGACAGGCTGCCTCATGCCTCATATAGATACAGAGCAGAGGGAGCTTTACAGAAGTAACTTAACATAGCCTGTCTGATATTTTTTTTCCCTGTTATCCAACTTGATCATGGCACAGTACAGCTCTGTGTAAAACTGTTTTGGGTTTTTTTGCCAGGTTCTTGATTACAAACAGCCTTTGGGATGACTCTTGAACAGTCATCCATCACAATATAACAGCTTCTTACTAGAGAGGTGATGAACATGACATAGTGGTTAATCTCTTCATATCTGGTAGGCAGTTCTAGTCCCCTTGCTTGGGTGCACTGGAGAAAATGAGATTTATGCCCGTGTCACTCTTATGTAATTAGAACTCAAATCTTTAGGAGCTTTGGCCAATGCACATTGCAGTGAGGCTGCTGAAACTTCTGTCTAAAAGGCTCTGGTAGAGTGGGTTTGCCTAGAATTTCCTGACAGGCATAATTATATATAATGTCACTCGTGCTGTTTACAAAACATAGCATGGGGTGATAGTTATTGCTTTTGAGAAGTGTGCAATCTTTTCTGAAGTCATTTTTAAATATGATTCATGTGGAAAATTGGCATTTGCAGGCTTTGTACCTAAACTTCCTGTCCCTAGGAGCCTTTCATTTGGTTGTGTTTTAGAAGTATGTGTTTTTAGGCAAATAATAGGAAAGCATGGTGAAGGGAAAATAAACAGAAACAACTTCACTTCTGAGAATAACAATGGGCCCAGGAAATCTTGGCTTTCTGTATCTGAATCATTGTACCTTAACACTGATGACTCTACTACTTCCTCTGGCTACTTCCATTTAGCACAGAGGGGAACTCCACCCTTGCAGTGTCTTTAATTTTCGTGACACCACTGACCACCCAAGCACACTCATGGGAAAGTGCTGCTATCAGTGCTCTCATCTTTTTTTGTCTTCTTTCTTTACATTCTAAGGAAAGACATTGCATAAGATATATTGAAATTCATAGGAGCCTTCTAGCACAGATTTAGGATCTGTAAGGATTTTTTCTGTGGCCAGATTTGTGAGTCAACTGGTTATGGGTCTGTGACATGAAATCAGAACATTTTTATATGAATCTGACTCAGAAGGCCTAAACGAAAAATATTTCTTGTTATTTCAATAGAATTACATTTTCCAGAACAAAAACAAGCACTAGGCACTTCCCAAAAACTCCCATCTCAAACCCCATCCATATTTCCTTTCTTTAACTAATTCCAAGCATTTTATCCAATATGATCCCTCTGGCTCTGGAAACGTATGTAATAAAAGCCAAAATGAGATCATATGATATGAGTGAATAATAAAGTACAGTCAAGAGAAGACTGGAACATGTCTACAGATATTGTGCAGTTCAGCACTCTCCTAAAAGCAAAGTCTTAGAGTCATTAACCCAGCACCCCATCAGGCCATGTCCTAAATATTTTCAGTGCAGGAGACTCCACTGATCAGGTAAATCTGTTCCCAGGTGTAACCAGATTCGGTGAAGAAGTTTCTTCAGAACTCTGAGGAAAAATATAATACTGGCTTACAAAATCTGTGAGTGAATGGATTTTGCCCATTCATTTTCTCAGACTTCGTTGATTCACATTGCTGTACATGAAATACAAAATGCATGTTGTAAATGCTTTAGTCAAGATAATTAACATTACAGAGAGGACAAGGGATGCCAACTGTTCAGTCAAAACTTATTACTGCGATTCTTGATACATAACCAAGATATTTTGGTTCTTGATATATGAACCAAGATTTCCTGGTTTTTAGGAGTCATCAGTTGTTAGAGGATGATCTTTTGCTTAAGGATCACCCCTGCTTGCACCTTCAGGAATCTTGGACATTGAGGAGTAACTTTCCCTGGTTTTTCCCTTGTCTGGTAGGAACGTTTTTCCCCTGCCTGGTAGGAACATGTCTGCTCATGAGGGTTCACAAGGAAAAGGAATGGCATAAGAGGCCCTGCAGCCTTGTTGCTATTGTGATGCAGGATCTCCTGCTGATGACACATCTCTGCTGTGGCCTTACCAGAGTACAGATCTTCTGGTCTTCATGTTACCTAACAATCATCAGTCTTACTCCTGAGGGCAGTATCTCGGGAACTGGTTTCTCTTTTTCCAAACAGACTACTCTTTTAACCTTTGTCATACTAAGAGTACTTCAAGTACTTATAAACACGTATGTTCTGCTGTTCATACTTCATTTGTACAAAAATTAACATTTCCACGGAAAATATCTACTTGAAAATATTGAAACTTGCTGCCAAGTATATGCCATGAGCTTATTAGACACCCATGTTTCTTTGACACAGACACATATCCACTAATAAGAATATTCAGCAGCAGAAGATAGTAGTGACAATGATTTACTGCCACTCCTTCTTGTTTGAAACTGTCTGCAAACCTCTGGAAAAAATATTCAAATATCCTTGTTTATTTTAGAGGAAATAGTGACACATGACTTGAGGGGAAAGTGTTCTAATTCATATCTGCAATTACTCTCTATTTTGGAGGAGACATTTTCTCTCCACTCAGCTATTTCTAACATAAGAAGCTATGGAAGAAATAGTCATGTTAAGATATTTTTGTTTAACTTCCTTAATCCCATGGTGCTATGAAACTGCTTTTTCTGTCATTTTGACATTTTCAAAAATTTGCCTAAGCACAGTAATTATTTCAGACTCCTCTTCTGACAATTGATTAGAACAGCTTCTGAGGATAAAACTGTTTTTAATTAGGTTGAACATTAGTTCGAATCCACAATGCTTGAAAATAGGAAATGCTACTTGCTATTATTAAATCAAGGAACCCTTCATCAAATTCATCAAAAATTATCAAAATCTAGGAGATGGGTCACTGTTTGTCTTGGAGAACTAAGCATGAAAACTATATTCTTATGGCTCTTCTCAGATAAAGTACTCTGTGGTCTTTCACCACTACTAAATAAGAGATAAGATTATTATTTCTCACACTGGGAAATAGATTTTTTTTAATATATATATAAAACACAATTATCAAGCCAATTACATAAACCTACAGAAGTATGACACTGAATAAAATAATTTTTAGCTATTTTATACAGAGATCCATATTCTGCTGAGAATTATTGTCCTCACCCTGACCAACCTTCCATAGAAGCCAGTGGGTGTCTGTTTGTTGGACAAGTACTTTAATATGTAGGCTGAGTAATCCTGAATTGAAGTGTAAAGACACTTCAGATCTAACACTAGTTAGCAAACTAAATGGATTTTAAATATCCTCATTGGTGAGGGAAGAAACTGAAGGCATGAATGCTTCTCTAATAAATCATTGTATGTCATCTCTCTTCTGTAACAACCTTGTGAAAATTCCAGCTGTAAAGTACCTGCTTACACAGCTTGATCAGCACTATATACATGCTGAAGTGGAATTGGAAGTTGGAATTTTTGACTTTCTACAAGTGTCAGATCTGCATTGCTGAGACACTTCCTCCCAATTTTAAGACTCTAAAAAAAGGGCATAAGCAGAGGTCAGTTTTTTCTGTACCTTGCCTAAAGAAATCCTCAGGCTTCCTCTTTAAATTAGCAAGTTAATGCAGAAGTGCCCTGGTTCCAGTTAGGACAGGGTTAATTTTTGCTGTGGGCAGGAGAGGGCATGGCTAGGACCTGGAGGTTATCCTGTAACACCTGACATCATTTTCCAGTGGACGGGGTCTCTTCTTGGTCAGGGCAGCATGGCTGTGGTTCATGTATTCCTGCTTTTCCACATGGGGAGCATTCACGTGGGAATCGTTTGCATCTCTTGTACACGCTGTTATTAATATTGTTGCTGTTTTCTTATTTCTTGCTGTTCCCAGTAAATTGATCTTATCTCAAGCCATGATCTTTGCCTTTGGTGCTCCCAGTTCTCCTCTCCAGCCTGCTGAATGGGTGAGAAGGAGAGGAAGCAGGGAATGAGTGCCCAGCACTTGGTTTAGAGTCTTTCAATGGGAACACTAAACTGGGGAATAATATTCTTAAACCATGACAGTAAGGAATCCAGCATTTTTCTGTGCTGAATGCCTCTCTGTTCATTTCTCAGTATGAATTACAGCTATCTGAGTCTGCACAGCCTGCTTCATCTCCTCTCTGATGAAGCTGATGTTTCTTCAAAGCCGCTTTGCCTTCACAAGGGGAATGAATTCATTCTGAACCTCTGTTTTTGGAGAAGAATTCAAGCTGCCCATGGTATGTCAATGTAGCTGCACTGTTGACCAGTAAGTCAGTAGAAATTTAAGAGCTAATTATTTCTGCAGGAATTTAGCCTCAAAAATTCAATCTGGAGCTGCTGTCACATGAGACAATTCCAGTGAAAACCTTAAAAGAGAGCAGTAGCATCCCTTCCTCATCATACTTCCCACCTCCCACCACACTGCCTATAGATTTTGATATGGGTTTTGTTAGGTTGCTGGGCTTTTCCCCCCCCCGTGTTTTTCCAAGGCTCCTGTGCCTATGTTAGCTTCTGCAGGAAAGTAAAGAATGTTCTGCTCAGAAAAATGCTGTCAGGAGTCTCCTGAAGACCAACATTGTAAAGCTAGGGATGGCCGGGTAACTCAACCTTGTTCTAACCTCATCTCTGCTGCAAGTATATTTCATACAAGGAGCACATGAGCTCCTAGGAGGTCCATCTGAAGCTCATTATCTTTTCTCTCTCTTCTCCCTCAGCACCTCAGAGGTTTAGAGGACCATGATATTGACCTGAATTTATCTCTGTTCAAGTCCATCTACTGATGAGAAAACTGACCAGTGTCATCTTGTAGCATAGTTATAATAAATCTTAACTTGAGTAACTCCCACAGTACTTGACTTGCTTCTGTTAATTGAAGGCTTGCAAGCAGGCTGCCTCAGCTCTCCCATTAGCTGCACTCCCAGTTGTCTGAAGCCACGTGTATTCTTTTATACCTTTGTATAATCAAGGTTATGTGGCATTTACTATTTTTATTTTGTCAACAAACTAAGACCAACCTTCACTTCTTCTCTGTATATCCTGGGTCTCCATTGTATATTCTATTCTCGTCCAGTCCCTGTGGATAAAACAACTGCAGCACGTACAGAAAAGGTGAGATTTCCTCTTATCTAAATTGTTTGCATGCATTAGTTAAAAGCTACCTGACCTCTGAGGTACCTCACTAGCAAACCCTTTTCCTTCGCACCTCTCATTACCTCTTCACTGTTTCCTATTTTTGAGCTAATTTTCTATCCTAAAGCTATTATTTTAACCTGTGTACCATAACTCTCTGCCTCATTCAATTATCTTCAGTGTGGAATCTTATTACTCTTTGAAAATGTAAGTGTATAAAACAATGCAGTCCCCTCACTCCTGCTGCAGCAATATTATCTCCTAAGAATGAAAGTGAGTTAGTTTAAGCAAGACTCCTAAGGGGCCACAATGGATATTTAGAATCAAATTATTCACATGAAAGTCTTCATTGAATGTCCTTTACATAATTTCTTCACCTATCCCCCTTTTTCCTTAACTATGCTAACCAGGCTGTAATTTGCTTGCCATAATATACTTTGAGGCTTTTTTTGTTCAATAGCATTTGTAGGTTTCCTGTTCTCCAGTCCTCTGGAGTATGTCCTGTGAAGAGAAAACAAAGCTCTGTCTCCTTTGTCCTCTGGAAAGTTTGGAGCAAAATAACAGTTTAACAAATCTGCCATCTTCATCCTTGTTGCCAATTCTCTACTATCACTTTTTAGTGGACCAATTTTCTCTTTTATGATCTGTCAAGTGAAAATATATGTGAAAAGTCTTTTATTTTAGTTGAGCATTGCCTGGCAATTTGGATGTTTGGTTCCCTTATTTTACACCTTTAACCAGAAAGAAACATGCTACCATTTACCCTGGTAACAGAAGTTAGTAACTATTGAATTCGTCAGGCATTTTATAGATTGCTACTTGAATGAAAGTTCTTTATCATAACCCCTGCTATAATAAAGTGCTGATGCATTTCCCACCTTTCTCATCAAAAAGCTCTGTTCTCTATAAGGCTGATATAAACAGATGATCTTCTGGGGGCCCTTTCCTGCCTTTGTAACATATTAAGGGCTTTAGAGGGAATGAGTAGCACTCTATTGGAGAGTATGGAGGCTTGAAAAAAGAGATAATACCAGTTACTCTCTGTATCTGTCAAAATGAATAGAGAAATCAATTTACATGTAATAACACAATTCTTTTCACAGTTATGAGAATCAGTATAGACCCCAGCTTAGCTGCTTCACCACATGTTTAGCTGGAGCTATTTTATGGGAAAATAATGGTACTTCTGAGATGAGCACATGTTAAACCCCACTGAATGTACCACAAGGGAAAGCTTGTTTTATCTAGGTCCTACCTGTATTACAAATACTTTAAAATCAGAAAACTGGAAATCTCTCATTCATTTTCTATATATAATTTCTATATATATAAATTTATATATATATTCTATATATAGAGAGAGTATATATATATATTTCCATTTTATATATATTTCTATATATAAAATGGAAAATGGTTGGTTAAACTTAATAAGTGTATAAAAATCAGGCTTACCTTCTGTGTTCTTTCATAGGATAAAGTTATGAAAGAAGACAATTTTCAAAAACTTGACAAACATAGAACAGATTATTATGAATTTGTAGAGGGGCTTGTCCTCTTTAGGATGATACTTTAAAGCCTGTTTTGTTCTGTCCTATTTCAGCAACTTCAGAGGATTTGTAACGCTGTTCCTACTGGCAGAGTAGGGAAGAGGAATCGACAATTCTTATACGGGAAACATCACTAAATACTCAGTCAGAGATTTTTTGGAAATTTCTCCAGGTTTTGCAGTTGTCCTGATAGAGAATCACAGAATAGGCTGAGTTGGAAGGGACCCACAAGGATCAAGTCCAAATCTTGGCCCTGCACAACACCACCCCCAAGAGTCACACCATGTGCCTGAGGGCATTTTCCAAATACTTCCTGAACTCTGTCAGGCTGATGCTGTGACCACTGCTCTGCAGAGCCTGTTCAGTGCCCAGCCACCCTCTGGGGGAAGAACCTTGTTTTAAAATCCAACCTAAACCTCCCCTGACAAAACTTCAGGCCTCAAGTGCTGTCCCTGGTCACCACAGAGCAGAGATCAGTGTCTGCCCTTGTTTTGCCCCTCACAAAGAGGTTGTAGACAGCAGTGGGGTCTCCCCTCTGTCTTCTCTTCTCCAGGCAGAACAGACCCAGTGACCTCAGCCACTCCTCAAACAGCTTCCCCACAAGGCCCTTCACCATCTTCATTTCTCTCCAACACATCTGCTTCCTGACAGGTACTCATCTACAATCCCAAATCTTGCTAAAAATAGTTCTTAGACTATTATGTGTAAGTGTTAATCCAAAGAAGAGATGATGTTTTTCTGTCAGAACAATTTTTTCAAAGAATGCTGATTTTTTGTAATATTAGAAACATCCTTAATAGCTTTGTCAAGATGATTAATAACAAAACCAGGTTTCTTAGGTATGGAAAATAGTTTTGTTCTGACTTCTGTACAAAGTTATAATGCAGCATAATAATACTAAATACAAAAATGTCTTAAATGATTAATGGATAGCAGGGCTAAATGTATTCTCATGAGACTTGTAGAGGGCTGCCACCCAAGGGGACTTCAAAAGCATAGGGGAGCGGATTGGCAGTAACCTTGTAAGTCTACTAAGACCACCTGACTGGGAGGAAATAAGTCTATATGTGCAATAGTACAGGTGCAGACAGATCTGGAGAATTTGCTGCATGCTCTTGTGGCAGTCCAAGTTGATCATGTAGGAGGCTGTGTTGGCCAGGCAGTAGCTGCTGGGCTGAGGGAAGGAGCTGTTCCCCATTCTCCAGCACTTGTGTGTTGAAGGTGCTGTGCCTGGTTTTGGAGCCACTCGAGTGGAGAGCTGCCAGGACAGTGAAGGGGCTGGACAATGTGACACACTGAGAAGAAGACTGAAGGCCCTGGGACTGTTTATCCTGGACAAGAGAAAGCATTTTAGGGGATCTTCTGTTACCTGTAGGAGTCTTGCTAGAGAAGATGGAAGACGGGGTCTTCTCTGAGGTGCACAAGACATTGAAGGGACAATGGTTAATTGTTGCAAACTGCTGCAAGGAAAATCAAGGGTTATAAAGCAAAACTTTCCCTATGACAGTGGTCAATCACTGGAAAAAGTCATCTGAAGAGACTTTGGAACCCTTAAGAGCCTGACTGGACAAGACCCTGGTAGCCTCACTTGACTCCGAAGTCAGCCTTACTTTTAGAATAAAGTGACATTAGATGGCACTTGAAAGTTCTTTTCAATCTAAATAACTCTGTGAAAAAATGTGGTAAAGTTTGCTAGAGAACTCAATCAAAATTTTGGTAATATGGATTTTTTTAATATGGATTCTTTTTTTTTTTTTCCAGAATGGGAGGAAATGTTTTTAATTCTACCAGGGAAGAAAATTGCTGCAAAACTGTTCCCATCAAAATTGTACTAATGTTGCTCCTGATTCAATTTTTAAATTGTCACAAATATAAATGAGTTTAAATTTGATACTCCTACCTCTCTTCTAGTTCAAGCCAATAGTGTGTTGCATATACCAGTGATAAATGTGCATCTTCCTCCTATTTCAATCCATGGCATGCTAAACAAAAAGCAGTAACATGAGGTCTGCAGTTGAACTCCAATTTGTTAATCATGTTTCCTAGGGCAGTGCTCATAGACCACAAGAGATGATAACCCTGCTGTGTAAGTGCTCTACCAGCATATTGTATTGTTTTATATTACAGAAAATATAATTTTTCCTAATCACTTGACATCTGGAGTTCTACAATACAAAAAATAAATGTAAAAGTTCTTTTTGCCCAACTAGTGTGTTTGAACAGCCAGTGAGTATTTTTCTACAGTTTGTTCAAAACCGGATTTATTTGTGCACATGGTTATTCAGTGTTCACTTTAAATCCTTGTGTATTCACGGAAATATTAATAACTGCATATTGGAATTAAGAATCTGCATGTAACGGTTTGTATTTGGTGGGTTATTTAAATTAAAAGGTATTATTCTTGGATCCTGTTTGAAAACTTAACATAATTTACATCACAGAAAATGTGCATTGCAACCAGCTGCACATTGTGCTTTAAAAGTTGTGCTGGTTCTATAAGTTAATTTAGAAGGTTACATCTTGCATTGAGGCATTTGGTTTTAATAGAGAAGGCTGAAATTATTTACAAGACCAAGATTATTTAGTGAAGCAATTTGAAAATATTTCTAATGAAGTACGGATAAGAGGATTCTTCATACTGTTCGGAGAATTCATAAATAGGGAAAAATATTATTAATTAGTCCCTTGGTTCTCTGAAAGATCAAAATACAAGCAAAGATCAGACCTATTTTATTTTTTCCTTTTAGACCAATATTCTCTCTAGGATGTAGGTATGCTCCACAGGAACACATCCAAGTATTAGTTGTGCAGCTGGCAAAGGAGACAGGGCTCTCGATAGTTGTTTAAGGAAATCCAAGTGAATTTTAATTCATTTTACAAAGAAAATGTTCTATTAGTTGTTACTTATTAATCTCGCTAATGTAGAAGCCAATACTTTTAAAACCCCAGCAAACAACTTCAAGAAAATAAGGCTGGTGTTGAAAGTGCTGATAAAGTATGGAATAAGATTATTCTCTAGCATTTTACGTTTGATTGATGTCCTAGCCATAGATTGTTTCAGTCAAGTTCAAGAAACAGAGGGCAGACTTCAGAGAGCCTAACTTGGAATTGGGGAAGGGATTATAAAGTGTGCATTTTGTAAAAATTAACAAGGTCATGCAAGGTAATTATAAGATCAGCAGAGTCACAGGAGAGACAGTAGGTGGGAACTAAAAATGAGTTATTTAATCATACTCATGGTATGATATGGGGAATGATATGCGTAAGCCAGATGAGAATCAGATATTAAACAGGGAAATCAAGGAAGCAGGTAACAGGCATCCTAAAAACTGGAACAAGTGGGAGAGAGAGAGAGGAAAAAGAGAACAGATAAGAAATATTTGTTTCAGGGGAAAGTGTTATAGAAGAAAAATGGGAATGGGAAAAAAATGAGTAAAGACAAAAATAATTTTGTCAGCTTTGTGTGTAGGGAAGGAAATTACCAGATAAATGAACCAAAAATTCAAGAAACTTAGCATCCAAGATCCAGTTAATTTAAACAAATTGCAGACGTTTGCTCAGAAAGATGTTCTTTATAATGCAGTAAGTCAACATATTTATGGGATTTCCTCAAACACTGCAGCACACCATGAATAAAGGAAGTCTATTTTGTAACAGAGGGTTTTGCCAAAAACCTGCACTGGTGCTCCTTTTGTCATCAGCAAATGCCAAAATCTGGGGAGATTGAACAGCTCTCTAGTCAAAAGAGCAGATGCCAGCTCATCAGTGCAGCTGAGCTGAAGTCAGCAGGGTTGGATTGAAGGTGGGAGGATGTAAAAGAGGGGCTTGCTGGATAGTGGTAGAAGGAGGTGGTCAATGAGAGAATTTGGCAGCAGAGAAGACCAACTGATGAACTTTGGAAAACTTAGAAAAGCAGCCACAGTGATGTTTCTGCACCACTGAATGGCAAAAGATAAATTCTTTTCCTTCTTATGTAAAGCTCCATTTTACAGTTCGTTATACTCTTGCCTGTACATACTCTACTGGTTAGATGTTGTACAAGAGCCTCACTGTTCACATCGTTAGAGACTTAATTCACAAATAAAACTAGCTCAAAACCATTTGTTCTCTTGCCAGTACCAGCTTCTGCTTTCAAGTAGCTCTGGCTTAGATACTCATCATGCTCTTCAACAAAGTTGAATATCTGTATCCCTAGTAGATATTTTTGTTCCCTCTCACTGTCTCCAATGCAGCTGACCCAAACTCTATATTCCATAAAATCTTTCTAATGCATTTTCCAGAGTGTCAGGAGCTGCTCTGGTGGTGGCTGCCTTTCCACATCTGCCTGATTGATGGTTTATTCTCATCATGAGGTTAGAGCACATACCCTGTCTGAAGAAGGACACAAGTCTGAATGAAGATGACTAAACAAGGACATAGCTATCTGAGATGGAAAGCTTATCATCAAGGAGGTTATAAAGTCCTACCAAGTCTTATTCCAGAGGTGCTGCTCTTCAGTGCAGATTTATTCTGATTAACTTGACAACAAAAAAGCCCTACACCATGAGTCTTGAGGCAGAGACCTCCAAGACCAGTAGGGTGCTTTGTCTGCAAGAGCCTGGTATGTAGTGAAACACACAGACCTGCTTAGCACTGGTCTGAATAGGGACACATCCAGCCTGGGCATCTGCTGATCTGGACACAATCACAGCAAGGTTTTGTCTGGTGCTTGCTTGTGACTGAAGGTGTCACCGAGGTAAATGCTCTGCTCTCTCATTAGACCAGAGTAATACAGTGAAAGCTCAGTGTGAGCAGTGAGGCTCTTGTACAACATCTAACCAGCAGAGTATGTACCTGGGACATGTTTATGCTTACTGGCATGAAACTTCTTAGCCAACTAGACAACTAGAGGCTGTTTTCCTTCCAGGATATCAGGATTTCCTTCTGCTTCAGATTTATACAGGAAAAAAAAAAAAAGAAACACAAAGCTTCATTTCTAAACTCCAGATTTATTTTTTTTTTTTAGCACTTGAAGTCATTATCAAGTGTATGCATATTCTTCACAAATTACATTCTTCAATTTGTTTAAATTCAGATTCTCTTCACTGATTTTCAAGTAGTTTAGCTAGCAGCAGTCTGTGTGCAAGTAATGGCAGCTTTTTGGTCCAGGAGCTCCCTTAGCAAAGGAAAAATTTGGACAGAACTTTCCAGTCACTGAGATCCTGCATCCATTTATTCCCCTCATGGCACAGAGTTGTTCTCTCTCAGCTACCTGTGGAAAAGCAATTGAGATACACTGAGTACTGAGGAATCTAAAAAAGATCTCCTGTTAAAAATGATGAGAGAAGAGCTTGCCTTCAAAGTTTTATGTTGGGTCAAGATTTTAGGAGTTCAGTTATTGGCAGGTGTTGTGGTGTTCACCCAGCAGATAGGATCAATAAAGCCTTCTAAATATATACCTCCCTTACTTTTACAGCTGTACTTCTAGATTTAGGGGATTGTGTGTGTGTGTGTATATAGGTATACTCAAATACCAACAATAGGGTTGAATTTGTTTCTACTAATTTGATGAAGAAAAGATACTATTTATACACTAGATGAGTGAATTTTTAAAACTATATAAATCCTAGAACCTGTATAAAAGCTTAGACAGGCAGTAACCCCTGGCAAAATACTTGCCACACTTATTGTGATGTAATAAATCCAGTTCAGGAGTTGCAAAAACCTATTTTCTCAAACCATTTGTTTATGCCAAGGCTGGCACCATCAGCCCACAAGTGAAATAACTATGGGCTTCTGTGCCTTGAAGAGGCTGCTCATCCAGGACCCAAGAGACAAAGAGAATCGACAGGATAGGGAAGATATGAAGGAATTAAAAGAGGAGGATTCAATAAAACAAGGTGAGGAACAGAAAAGACGATAGGGTGTGTGTCAGACTGAGGATTCACAGAAAAGAAAAAATCCAGAGAGGTGAAAAGAGAGCGAGTGTTATCAGAATTAGGGAATAAACAATCAGTGATGGTAGAGTGGGTGTGAGAATATATTTGCATTCAGGCTGGGTAGTGGTTGGTCCCTAGGAGCTAGTGGGAAATGAATGTCTGTCCCAGGGGAATTTGATATTTATTTTCCTTCCTGTGTTGGGATGATAATTCAAGCACAGCCTTTCAGAGTCATGAAAAGCTTTGTTTTGAACATGCCAGCGAATCATGTTGAAGCCATATATTTGTCTATCTGTAGGGTCAGTGTGGTGACAACCTATGGTGGGCTGCACTGCTGTGGTCTCATTTGAATAGCAGCTGGGACATGCTCTCTGCCCTGTCTGATATGCCAAAGTTCCAGCAGACCTGCATGACTCCTTGAGGAAAGACCTGAGTGCACCTGAGGAAATGTGGTCTGGGCTCCTGTGTCTATAGTGGGATCCATAAAAATATATACAGGTCAGCTCATCTTAATGAAATGTAGGAAGCTGCACACATACCTTGAAAATGCACAGCTTTATAGCTGGGCACGCTGGATTTACTGGTCTGTGTTTGGAAATTTGCAGATATGCTTTATCTGAATTTTCCTTTGCACTCTAGTATAGATTTTTGTGTTTGCTGTTGTACTTATTTTTCCCCGACTATTAGTGTTATTTATCTTTTTTATTTCTCTGTACCTTCACATATTTCTGCTTCTTGTGCTGAGTCTAATTTGCACTTTCTCTCCCATGTTTTCTCTCATAATCCCTTTTTTCTGAATTCCAGTGTCCTCCTTCACAATCTGTTTTCTTCTCAGGACAGTCCACCACTGGTTTATTTCCCTCCTATATGTGTGCCAAGGCATTCCAATACAGAAGGCTTTATTCAAGAAAAATAGTAAAAAAAGGGAACTATCTACCTTACAAATTATTTTTCTTAATGTTTACTATGTCTATCTGCATGGGAATTTGGTGCACTGTGAGTTCACATACTAATTTACAATAAATTTATGGCACAGTGAATTAGCCTTAGGCTCCTCAGCATCCTGGTAGTTTTTACAATGTTATGCATAGTGCTTTCCAGTTTATAGCCTTTCTTTAAAAAGTTTAAAATGTACATGTTTAAAAAATGTACATGTAGTAAAATGTACTTTTGTTTTGGAATATTCAGATTTTTAAGCTCTGTGAAATTAAATTTCTCTCCTTTTTTTCTTTTAAAGATTTTTTTAAATAAAAAAATTATCAATTATCTTGAAGACCAATGCAAATATGCATGTTGAAAGTTTCCATTCTTTCATGAAATTATTTGTAATTCTGAGCACCAGGTAGTGTTCTTCAGCTTCTTGAAAATGTGTGATGCAGGACTGGAAGATGCTTACATCTACAGGAGACAAATTGCTCCTAAAAAAAAAACCAAAAAAAACCAGGGGGGGCATGAAATGATACTCAGACATGCACACCTTCCCACTTGCAATTTAATGTTCTCTGCTCACTACAGAAATCTGCATTAAGGTCGCTTTCATGAAACAGCCTTCTTTCCCCTTCTGCCTGTGGGACTGAACTTCTGTGGTAAACTGAATCCCAAAGCTGGAGTTAGTCTTTATATATTGAAACTAAGGTCAGTGTCTAAAACTGACATTAGTGACTTGGCTCAGACCTTCAGTTCTGTAGGATAGAAAATTACTAGGTAACACTTTATTTCTTGCAAAGGGCATCAGCAAAAGTAGAAATAGGGCCCTACATGTTGTTTATCCTTAACATAAACTGGTCCCTCTTCCCTGCTGTCTGCTCTGGTTCCATCTTGCTGCTCTCATCTAAACATGCATCCTTGTCTCCTTGATCTTCATTGTGGTGGTAGTTACAGTCACAATAAAGTATGCAGTCCCTGGTCCACCACTGCCTTTAAACCCTCCATAGTTGCAAGTATTCAAATTGTCTTAGATTCATACTCTATTGCTCCATTTGTTTGCCTTTATAAAGGTTTTTTGCCACTGTGCAATTCTGCTTGGCAAACGTGTTCCTGGATTTCTAATATGGTTTAGTCATGGTTAACAAATTATAATTTCAATGATTTCAAACCTCAGTAAATTCAATATCAGTGCTGATGTGTTGATATTTGTTTTCTTCTAATGTTTGTCTAAACATTCTTGGTTTTCAGTTGTCAATGAGTTTAATTTTCTCTTTATTTCTTAAAAATGAGGATGTACTCTCTTGGGCCTGGGTCTCCAGGATAGCATTTTTACAATATTTATTCACACATTTATTTATATTATGTGGTTGGAAAAGAGACACTGTGATCTGCCTGGGTATATCAATAAATTTGGATCAATGCCTTCAAACCCAAGGGCTTAAAATGAGACTCTGAGCTCCCAAAGCCTTGGGCATCTTGTGAAATTCCAGTGCTAGTATACTTGATGAAATCTTAGACGGTAAAAATAAGTTCTCTTTGTTCTGTGTTTTAGTCTTCACCACTTTTACGCCACTATTATGATGATCAGTTATTTCACAGTAAATCTTTGAGTTAAGTTTTATGTAAATATAGGAAGATGTATAAAGTATTGTATATAACTATAATAAAATATTATATAAATGTACTATATTGACTGTAAAATGCATAATTCTAGTTACTTCCATTAGGCAATGCCCAGAACTTCAAAAGCAACTTACTTGTGAATATCAAATCATGTCCTTATGGGCCTAAATATCCATATAAAATCAATTATCTACAACTTACATTAGCTAATACACACAAGTTGTAAGTTCAATGATAGGATGGAAATTTCTTTAGATTTTATCTGTGTTTAGGACTAAGTCTTAAAAATAACAAAATTCATCTTGGCAGGGGCCCTGAGAGGTCATCCTATTCAGCTTCCCTCTCTAAACCAAGATCAGTGCTGATTTCAGGCTGTCTTTGTCAGGCCTTTGTCACAGCTAGGTCTTGAAAACCTCCAAGGAAGACTGTGCAACCTTTCAGTGATTTTTTTTTTTTACTTTTATATAGATAAAGCCTCCTCTGTTTCAATTCAGGATTATTGTATCCCGGTGTCCCGCAGTACACCTCTGTAAAGATCTTGGCTCTCCCATCTTAACCCCCTGCAGGCAGGAGGAGGCTGCTGTCAGGTTTTCCCAGAAAAGCCTCACTTCCTCAGGTTCAGTGCACAAGGCATCTGAGCTTCTGGACTAGACTGTCTTTGCAGGCAGCTCGTGCCTCAGTTTTTCTCTCTGGTACTGGGAAGCATATATGGACCAAAAATTTCTGAAACATATTCCAGACTTGATCAAATTTCACTTTTGTGAAAATACATCTTGAACCCTCTCTCTAGGCAGAGTCCTGGGAGATTCAGTTATGGACTGATACAAAGAGAAAGGTTTGAGTACTTCACTTTAAATAGATCTACTGTCACAAAATCACCTGCCCATTGAGCCAGAGGTCCCTGTCTTCTGTGTTTATTCTGCCATTAATACAAAGATAGAAAGGCTTCTTGTTGCCCCTGTTCCACAGTAATTTCAATTGCAGCTGAGCTTTGGCTTTTCAAATGCTTTCCCCAGCATGGCCAGGAGATTCCTTTCTATTTCTTTGCTTCCTGCCTTAATTCCAATTCCTGTATATGGTTAGTTTGTACTGGAGCTCAGTCCCTGTTTGACAAAGCCAGTCTTCTCCTACATTTGCTACTTTTTCTGAACATCAGATGGATCACTCTTTGTGCTGTAGAGAGATTGTTCTAAAAGTCTAGCCAGTTCACTTGAAGTCATTTTTCCTAATGACCTGTCTTTCACAAGATCCTACCTACCAGCATTCTTCACAAATATTCTCACCCTGAAATTAATCCATGTACATTTTAAACCTGATTATTAGTAGTCTGTCTTGTCTGATTCCCCTTGAGACTATTCATGTTGATTTCTTTTTACCCCAAATTGTTTCTTGTCCCCTTCAGTGAATGGCATTATCTGTTAAGTATGCATTAGGTTTTACAAACCTTGTCACTTCTTCCATCAACTCAGGGAACAACTTTCTCCAAGGGTTTTTATTTTGCCTTTTTCTTTTTTTTTTTTTTTTTTTTTTTTTTTTTTTTTTTTTTATGGCTTAATAATGGAAGATGGCAAGCACCTTTTTGTAATCTCTCTCTTTCTCTTGTAATATCTCTTTTTCTCTGCAGAAACTCATTGCAGTCACAGCTGAAGATTCAGGGAGAGAAAATCTATATCTAAAAAAAAGTAAAACTAATCTAACCCAACTCATTATAATACATATTTATCACCCTTAAAAAAAAAAAGAAAAACAGAAAAGATTCCTTCTTGGTGAAGGATTATAAAGGTAATGCTAAAAAAAATAAATTATCTCTGGCAATATGGATGTTTTACTCTAGCCTGCTGTTAGTTCCCAATTATTTCAGCATGATGATTTTCTTATGTGCCTTTTGTTTATACAAATTGTTGACTTCTTTCCCCCCTCCCCCCCTTGGCGCCTGCTGAGCATATGCAACAGAATTTTTGAAAATTTATACTTTGTTTGGAACTCTCTTTAATCTCCTGTTTTAATTGATTTCATGCTAGCTGCAACACAACTGAGGGAACACAAGAAAAATTAGTGAGAGACAATTTGATCAAGACAGTTGGATAAAGGGTGCCTTCATGGGACCTTTATGAAACTGCTTTTTGGAGGGTTTACTCCAGTTTTTAGTCTACATTTTCACAGTTAACTGGACAAGATTTTTTGTTCATGAGATAATATTCAAATAATGAATTTTCCTTGCACTTACAGTAAAAAAGAGTCTTGAAGCTGCTCAGACAGAAGTCATATGTAATCCCTCTTCATCACAGCAGAGCTGGATGGAAGGGGGATTATTTGTTATTTTGTTAAACATGAAAAGCTCCATTAGTCCTCTTCCAACAGCCTCACTATTAGGGAGCTACACTATCCTTTAATATAAACTCTTTTTTTTCTTTTAATGCCAGATTAGAAATGCAAAGTCAACAGTAAAAAGACACACTCAGCCCAAACTGCTTCACCAACTGACAACGAAAACAAGCATGTTGCTTTCCTGGAAATAAACTATAAAATCCTAAAAGGCAGACTGTGGTATCTGAAAAACTTTCATGTAAGAAAACAACACAGCAGGATAAAGTTCTTCCAAAGTTTTCTGTCGATACCTCTGTTTAGTTGTGTCTGTCCAATTTTATTCTTTAAATAGGCTTGATTCTGGTTTTAGAATGGTCTGTTTCAAAGTTAATATAATACTAGGCTGTCCTATGAATAACACATTTATAGATGTGTCTGAGCCTTAGTTATAGTGATTTCAACCTACAGTGCCTGTACAGATACTTGAATTTGCATCAGAGCCATGAACGCTGTGGCACCAGCAGCAATCCCACCTCTTGGCCATCAATTTCCTTAAGGAAAGCAATGTATAGAAGCTGTACCCCCTTGGGTGCCAGCCCTTTATGTGCTTGCTGACTACAGTTGCCCTACACCTAGACCTCTGTGGTGCAGGGAACAGACTGCATGGCTGACAAACAGGTGTCTGGTGAGCCCAAAGCACTACAGGCCCTAAACTCTAATGGAGTTTCTCAAAATTTGATGTTACTAAACTGTTTAGATGCACCTGCAAAATGTGTTGCATTACAATGAAGAGTGGGCTTGGGGGGTTTCCACCCAGTGCTATTTTTCTTTTTAATCAGTTAATTGAGACCACAATGCCCTACTGGCAGTTGCAGATGTCTGCTTCTCAGGCCAGAGCTCTGCTGTTTCCTCCCTACCTAAAAGCATAATTTTCCTGAGCTCTGCTTCTTGAGGGATGAGCAGAAAACCTATGTTCTCTAGCAAACCTTTTGGCAACTGACGCTAATAAGTACCAGTGGGAAATGTGTTCCCTTATAGGAAAATTCCCCAGTGTGAGGATTTGGATATTCTTTGGAAGCAGTGCCAAGTAGCCTGGTGTTACACACACCTTCAGAGTTCATGACCCATGTTAGGATTTGGCACAGTAAACCAGTTTCATATCCACCTATAGATTTTTCAGATAAGAAGGGTTTATCAAGTGTTATATTCATCCAATTTATTGTAATGCTATTGAGGTAGATAAAGATAGAACAATATGTTGAACAAATTGCAATCTCTTGTTTTTAATTTTCTCACAGTATAAAGTTTGAATTTTTTGTTAAGGGAAGCAACATGATACAGGTAAAATGCCTGTTCCTACCACAGTTAGCAAAAGAGCTTTTGCAAAGCCTTAACCCAAACTGAAGACTGGATTGTACAGTAAATCATGTTTTGAACCCAACAACAGTTTATAGAAAGCAACTTTGTGGAAGTGAAACTTCAAAATGCACACCCAAGAATATGCTGATTAATAAGACAGAGTTACAAAAGGTAAAGTTTCAATTTCAATAAAACGAGTAAAAATAGTTTGAAGCACTTCCACTGATTACTGAAGATGTCTAATTTAGGTAGTTGATGGCACGCCTTCAAGTCCTGAGTCAGTGGCTCTCTTCTTACTAATTATTCTAAATTTTCTTCTTGTGTGCAGAAAGACTAGGGCAGGGAAACACAGAAGGTTTCAGATGTTGTACAGGATAGCTCGAATAGAAGGGAAGTAAAGGCCTATTTTCTTTCTTCTATTTTGCTTTTTTCTTGTGGTAATTACTTCTCATATTTTCCATGAGCAGGTGTGGCTTCTAGGCTAACTGGATGAATCCAAGAGTGCAGAATAGTCATCACAGTCAAATTTGTTTTGGAGAATGGTCAATATCAATCTGGGAAGCCTCATCACTGCACAAATTTCCATTTTAGCAAATAGGTAAGAGGATCTTTTGAGTGTGGTGTGTCTGACATTGGCTGGGTGCCAGGTGCCCACCAAACCCTTCTATCACTCTCCCATTTCAGCTGGCCAGGGGAGAGAAAATAAGACAAAAATCTCTTGGCTCAAGATAAGGATAGATCACTAAGCAATTGATGTCATGAGCATAACAGACTTGATGAAATTAATTTATTACCAGTCAAATCAGGGTAGTGTAATGAGACACTACAACAAAAACAAATTGTAAAATACCTTTCCCCCACCTCTCCCTTCCTCCTGTTTTCATCTTCACTCCCAGTTTCTCTGTCTACTCACTCTCCCAAGCAGCTCAGGGGCACTTGAACTGGAGGCTGTGGTCTGTGTTGCTCCACTCTCCTCACAGTCTTCCTTTGCTCCAGTGTGGGCCCCCTCTCCCTGATTGTAGACACTTCTCCACAAACTTCCCCAATGAGAGTCCTTCCCACAGGCTACAGTTCTTGCAGATTTCTGCAGTGTGGGTCCCTTCCACATGGTGCAGTTCCTTAGGAATTCTTTAGCATGGGTCCCCCATGGGTCCATATGGCCTTCTTGCAAGCCTGCTCTAGCAGAGGCTTTCCAAGGGTCACAACCTCCTTTAGGCATTCATCTGCTCCAGTGGGGGTCCTTCATGGGCTGCAGGTGGATCTCTGCTCTACTTCCATGAAGACTGCCATGTAGACTTCCATGAACTGCCTGGCTCTCCATGGTCTTCACCACTGGCTGCAGAATTATCTATGCTTGGGCACACTGGGCACTTTCTTGTCCCTCTTTCCTCACCGACCTTGCTGTCCACAGGGCTGTCTCTCTTTACCTAATCTCACTCCTCTCTTCTCTGGCTACAAGTGCTCTCACACAGTAAATTTTTCCCCTTCTTAAAGATTTTAGCCAGAAGTTCTGCCACTGTTGCTGATGGTCAGTGGCAGGTCTCTTTTGGAATCATCTGGCACTGGCTCTACTGGATGTAGGGGGAAGCTTTTGGCAGCTTCTCACAAAAAATACCCCGTAACCTCCCTGCTACCAAAACCTTGCCATGCAAACCCAATACAATAGGAAAGATTAAGGATATCAGGGTTACATTGTCAAGAAGGCTATTTATTGCATCCTTTCCTTTCTGGATGAGATAATGGATGAGACGGCCACAAAAGTGAAAATTTGTGTTTGAAGTTAAATGCCTAATTGTCTAATCTATTTGTAGTTATCTTCAAGAGATTTTTTTGAATAATTCGACCTTTCTTAAAATTCTTAAGACTGTCCTAGTAGGGTGCTAATATGAAAATTTAAGCCCTGACAGAAAAACATGACTTGCAGGCTGTGGCAATATCCTTTGAATTCCTTTTCCTTGAACTGGCTTCAGATTCAAGTCAAATTGGGACTTCTCATAAACCTGAGTTTCTTAAAAGTGGCTCAGTTTTGCAATGTACAGCTGACAAATCAAATTTAATCTTCAGAATGGAAACGGTTTAGTTCTTTAAGACTTTGTGTGAGTAATGCCATTGAGTAATATTCAGAATAGTGTTTTGAAAAGTCATTCAATAATTCCATTTAAATTATTTACTGGGTGGAAAATATGATGGATAACAAATGGATGCCCTTGGAAAAGAAAGGAGTACAACATCTGGAGTGCAGTTTGTAATTCCAGAAGCCCAACCAACTCATGCTGCAGTTGAGGGCTAGTGAAGGTGAAAAGCAGAGGAGAATCAAACATGTAGTATAGTCAGCAGATCAGTCAGTAGATGTGATGTCTGCAAAGAAACTCAGCCTGAAATCTTTGCATTGCCTTGCCTCAGAAGCAGATACACACATGGCACAGAGAGTTTGCAAGAAGGGGATTGTATGAAAGACAGACAAGGCTTGAGAAATAGCCCTACATTTAACAAACCCAGGAAGTTTTGTGTTCTGCTTCAGTCTGGTCACACAGCTTGTGGTGTATTTGCAGTGAGTGCAGGCCTCTCCCCTGCAAGCATCTGTGCTATGGAGTGCTAAACTGCTGTGGCACACGAATATTTTTGGTAGCTGCATGGTTCTTCCTGTGCCGTTCTCTAGCTGGCACACAGATTCAAATAAGCTTGGTTGCAATTATTGCTTTTTCTTGCAGATTTGATATGGATAGAGAATAGAGGAATTCTCACATAAGTATTCAGTTCCTTGAAGCAGTCCTCTTTGCAAAGTGCAGAATTCTTTCTCTCTGTATGCAAACAGCTTGCTGGAAAACATTTTTATTTTTTGATATCAATTATGAAAACATCCATTAATACTGGCACAATAAAACAAGTGCATACAGGCTATTTATTGTTAAATTTTCAACTCTGACTAGACCATAATAAAGCAGATTTAAAGGAGGAAAGCTGGCTAATAGGTAAAATGTGACAAAACCCCACTGTGTGACGGAATACCCAAGGTCAATCTTTTGTATTGCTTTAGAAAATACAAATTTCCAGGGTTTCTTGTTTTTCCACCACACTCTTGGCAACTTGAAATGGGGGATGTGCCAGGAAGTATGGCCTCAACAATACCAACTGTGAAAAGCAAATGCCAGGTGTTTGAACCACATGGAATCCTGAACTCCCATAAAAAGGCACATGTTTGCAGCTGTTCTGGGCAGTACAGAGCAAACTAAATAAACCTATGTTCATTTATGCCTCAAAATGTTGTTAACTAGCTTTAGTGAGGTAATTCATGGACTGCGGAGTATTTATCTTTTAATTCTGAATAGCTATCTTACACAAATAATGCTTGTTTTACAATTAAAGTATTAAAAAAATGTTAGTTTGTATATATTTCTTTGTACATATAAACACATGCACCTAGTGAGACATAGAGGCACATAATAAATGCTATTAGAAAGAAGCTGTTGAATGAAACTGAGTAAATTTCAAATACTAAAACTGCTGGAATTTGCCTTGACTCAGAGTTTTTAAGTCTTCTGAGTTGTCGAGATTTCTCACTGGTAATATTAAATTAGTATTTATGTATATAGGTATTTTCAGATTGATTTATTCTACAGCTGGAGTGAATTGTATTTGCAAATTACAAAGTGTATGTGTACAGTTTGGGTTAACAGAAAATCAAAATCAGCCTGGTTTCAGTTGTGGTGGTTTGAGTTGGTCCTTAGTGTTCTGTTTTCAAAAGCAAATTTCACAGCAGATATTAACTTATGAATATCCACTCATGAAAGCAGTGTGCTGAATTTACCTTTTTTACTCATTTTGGTTTAAAACAAAACCCCAAACACAGAGATAATCTTGAGCTCACTAGACTTAAATTTGCTGTTATTTGAAGGGGGGAGAAATACCTTTTGTATCCAATGCTGCCTTCCCCGTGTATGGAGAGTCAGTGTTGGTGCAAGGAAAAAACCCTGTGGATAAAGCAATTCACATTTGAGAAAGGGTAGATGGAAACAAAACGTGGTGGTTTAGGGTTTTGTTTGTTTGTTTAATTGTGGGGATACTCCTTCACACAAAATTTGGAAATCAGGACTTACTGTCTCCACTGATCCATGGAACGGTTCACCCACACAGTTTTTGTCAGGATTGCAACCTTGAGTTGTGTGCCTTAATAACAAAGGTGTAAATGGGTTTTCAAAAGGAAAGAGATAGTTGGACCAATGTAATAATGCAAGATTACTCAGCAAGAAATGCTGCTACTGTTCTGCATTGTTCCAGAACAAAATTATTCCAAAATTTGTTGTAAGAGAGGTCAGTACAGGCCAGCTAAGGGTCTTCTTTAGCTGTGTTTTTTATTTTTCTGCAGAAGTGTTTTTAATTCGACTGTGACTGTAGTTAAGAGCTTTGAAAATGCCTAACTTTTTTAAGCACAGTACAGAAGGCAACAGGGAGTCATTACAATGACTCATAAGGCATAGGATACCAATATTGAAATAAAAATGAGTTGTTTCAATTTCTGTGTTTCAAGTAGTAATTCTGCAACATCTAGGACTGCTTTATGAAGCACAATCTTTTTCTTTAATAAGGAGATAATCGAAAACAAGTTAGCTGGGCTTGAGAGAACAAACAGTGCTTCTCCTGGCAGGCTGGGGATCATAAACATTTTCTTGACAAGGATTTAGAGAAAGCTCTGGCTGGATGAGGTCATATAACAGAAGCTGGTCTTCCTAACCCCAAATATATATCTGATGTGATGATTCTACACTTTGGGAGGTGTCAGCAAAAAAAAACCTCTTGGGTTCTTTTTGTTACTGCTTTGACAGCAACTAGTGTCTTGAGACACTAGGAAAGAAAAAGTGAGCCTGACAAGATAAGAATGAATTGCCTCCATGACAGAAAGAAACTGCTGTGTGTAAGGAGGTAATACACCAACTGCAGGAGGGTGAAGATAAATAAGAATGTATATGAGGACAATATCTTTTCTATATTGAGTGTCTAAGGGCATTAGTTTTCCTTATATTTTTTTCTCTTGTCTCCTACTTTCTTCCTGCCATGAGGTATACTTTTTCCAAGTTTGCATGTTTGTTGTTTAAGTAGGTTTTATTATGTATATATTCATTGGACTATGTCTTTTGCACCATTTTGCACATAAACCCCATATTGAAACATCTCTCTTAATCCCACATCTTTTGATGCCCCTGAGTGTTTTTTAAAAGGATGACATGGACATAAATCCTTCACTTATACAACCTAACTGGGGCCTCAGAAAGCCTGAGCTGCTCTAAACCCCACAGAAAGCAATATTATATGTCTAGGGATTGACCTGAAAGGATCTCTTATCACCCTGTACTTGTGGGCTTGGATTTTAACGCCTTGGATTGAAAGCTCATTTTGTGATACCTCTTGGTTTCTCTAGCTCTGCAGGTGATGAGTAGAAAAAGGCAAAATATTGATGTCATAGAAGTCTGTTGGTATTTTGAAGGTGTCAAATTGTTAGTTGGGAAGCATGAGTTCAAGAAGGTACTGTTCAAGTCATTAACAGTGACTATTACAATTATTTCTGTGCTTTTTAGGTGCATTTGTGGTAATTTTGATTTTCCTCATTAGCTTGTTCTTCCCCACAGCTTCTGCTTTAACACTCCTCAACCTTAAGCCTAAAAACCACATTAATTTTCCATTAGCAATTTACCTTTGACTTGTGAATACAATTATTTACCTGCTTTATGATTCAGACAGAAAATAAGAAAATAGAGATGAGAGTAGATAAAACAAAAACTTCCAAATACAGGCTTGTATTTTAAAGGTGGTTCATTTACAGAAATAGAAAACAAATGTGAAATATGGGGTCAAGGAAAGATAAAATCTAATGTAGGGCAGTGATAGCCTAGAAAAAAGTGAAAATATCTTTGCTCCTATTTTCCTGATTTCTGTAGTAACATGTCTTAAAAGCAACTTGTTAAAGATGCCTTGGGCTGTTTGCTGGCAGCAGATTTCATAAAAACATGAGCAGAAATTTGAATTACAGGTTGATTTTTGCCATTGTGTGGAGAAAATCAAGCCTCAGTTGACAATAAGACCACATATTTCTCACTGCAATCATTTTGATTTTTTTTCAACTGAAAAAATACCATTTTTGAAAAAATCTTTTTTTGGCATTTTATGCTGTTGATCAAAAAGAATGAATGATGTTAGAGAAGAAAGGAAGCTATACAGGTGTGCATGTTCTCCTTAGCTATGTCAGTCACATTTGTTCAATCTGATCTGAAGAAAATAAACCCATTAAACTCTCACTGGAAAGAATAACTTTTCTGGTCCTTAGGTGAACAGCAAATACATACCTCCCAGGGAAGCTGGACAGTACCTTGCTGCAAGGGCACGAGTCAGAAACCCAACATGGTTTCTCCCCAGACTTCAGAGGCATTTCTCTGACATTTATCCCCAAGTTAGAAATTATTCAGACATTAAATGAGCAGAAGAAAATGAGCTTATCACATTTTTAAGTCTTTCAGGCTCCTCTTCTCCCCTCTGTCAGGAATCAGTGACATCCTACCATATTTCACCTATGCCTGCCTAATTAACAGGTACCTTTCTTTTCAAGATAGGCCTGTCATCATGCCATGTCAATGCCTTCCTTCCTTCCTTCCTTCCTTCCTTCTGTCCTTCCTTCCTTCCTTCCAGCCTTCCTTTCTCTTTTATTTTTCTCCTGCTTTTTTTTTNGTTTTTTTTTTTTTTTTTTTTTTAATGGGGAAATTATATTTATGGTTTAGTATTAACAGTAGCTCACATGAGCAGGAATAAGTACACAATATTAGTAATGAGTGGCTTCACTCATATGCCATCACACTGGTCAGAATACTCATTACAATCTGAAAATTACCTTCACTCATATAACTGTGTCATCAAAATCATAGCATCGAAGATGCTTAACAAAAACCTACAGAACAGATTAGTCTTACATTCTCTTCACCCCTCAGCCAAATAGCCACAATAAACAACATCTTGTGCTAAATGTGGCACTTAAGATCTTTGTACATTTTCCTTGTTCCCTCTCTTGCTGTGTTTTTCTTGTCTTTTTCTGTTTGAACTTTGTCAACACTGAAGAAAAAGAACATCTCAATCTGAACAGCCAAAGCTGTGGAAGGGCATTGAAGCAAGACCTCATCACCTACGAACTGGCAGTGAGGGATGTACACTGCATACTTAATAGCACCTGCAGAGCATCAGATTGATCACCTCCATGGCAAGTGCTGTACAAACATGTCATAAAGGAAGACAGTCCCCTCCTCACAGAAGGTTCAGCTGAAAGTCTCTCCTATCTACCTTTTGTTCACTTTCCTATCCCCACTCCAATTACTACTACTACTCTTGTTCCTATTCCCTGTTGACTTTCCACTCTTCTCAGGCTCCTTATGAAAAGGAAATGATCCTTTCAGACAACTTTGCTCCACTTCTTGCTTCATTTCAAGTGCCTCAGTACAGAGCTAGGATGTTTTGTTCAGGCACCACCATGGCAGACCTCAGCTGGAATAGGGAGGGCATGATGTGAGGAAATGTCTCTGTGGGATCTGGCGTAGCCTCCTCTGAAGGTTAAAATAAATAAGGAACAAAGAATTAATGTGTTATCATGTAATGAGCCAAAAAACAAAGAAATCAAGAAACAGGGCACAGGTTAGGCAAACAGGGGAAAGGCAGCCTGTAGGTTATACCTATGCTGCAATTTCAACTATATTATGATAGCTGTGAGTAAAAACATAGAAAAACTCTGCCCACAAGTCATTCAAGATGCAATTGCTGCAGCGATGAAAACTGAACTTTTTTTATTTTTTTTTCTCAGAAAGGACACAATTATTAATGAGTCTTTGATGAGTGCTTTTAACAATGAAGCCCTTCTTGGCCTCGTGGAGTAGAATTGGTCTGGAATTGTAACTTTGCACCTTGCAAAGAACAGTGAAGTAATGAATGTTGACAAATTTGCCCAGTATCTCAGTGGGGAAATTTTGGAGGATAAGACATACTGAAATTTTTAGTGGTAAAAACTTCTAATCAGTTCTTTAATCCCAAAGCTAGCAGCCAAAACCTCCAGCTTTCAGGAAGTGAAAGAAAGAGCTGGAGGCTTGGTTTTTGGCTTACAAATGCTTTGGCTTTCCCACTGAGATTACTGGAGGAAAAGAAGAAAATTATTTTAAGGATTTCAGTCCTTGCTGGTTTGCTGTTTTTGTGCTAAACTCTGAGAACCACACTAAAAATGTGAGTTTATTGACTGCTGGAAATATTGCACACTAACATGAGTGAACAAATGCAATATATTGCCTTGCATGGTCAATTTATATTGTCAAGAGCAGCACAGCTTTTATCTGTAGTCTAGTTTTCATCTGCTTGATCAATGAGATGGGCCACTGATGATAATTTCCATGTCAGAATAAAACCTCTGCTGAGAACAGACTTGGAAGTAGAAGACAATGTGATTTAGCATGCAGAATGACTCAGGTGATGGATAGAGCAGGAATACTTCTGAGGAAGGAACAAGAACACTGAACATCTCATGTTGAGGTACTGTGATATTACAGCAGCGTGCAAAAAGAAAACAGGCAGTGGGGCAAGAGGGGATTTAAGAGATGCTTCTTCTCTCTCCTTGTGTTAGTTTCAGAACATTTTAGGATAAAGGGTAAAGAATATTTAAAGAATAAGGGTATTTTGATTTCCAATGGGGCCCACAAGGATCATCAAGTCCAACTCTGTAGCAAATGGCCCACACAGGGATTGAACCAAGAACCTTGACATCATCAGCACCATGCTCCAACCAACTGACCTAACATTTGTGTGGTAATCCAGCTGTGTACATACTATAGCTTCAGAAGAACTGTTTCTTGGAGGTTTCTAGCATGTGCTCAATTTTCTCTTTTTTTTTTTTTTTCCCTGCATGAAGAAAAGCAGATAAGGAACATTTTTTTCACTAATAAAAGACACCTGAAGGCTTAAAAAAAATCAGAATTAAAATTTAATACAAAATTGTTGTACAAAAAACAATCATTTTACCTATTTTTTTCCATGTCACTGTTCACAGTTCATTTCTGTAGAACTAGGCGTATGATCATGAGTAAATTTTTTGTTTGCCTCAGATCAAAAAATATTCTTTTGAAGAATTTGTGTTCCTGTTGCTAGACCCCAAGTCCTCCACATATACCTGCTGTTCAGGTAATTTACCTGTAAATTTGGTTTTCTAATAATGTTTATTGTATGGAGCTGAATATGTCATCATGTGTCTCTTTCAGTAAAATGATGGTTTTGACTGAGCCTGTGTTTCCCTCTGTTTTTTGGTGTACTGTGGTGCTCATTTGTGTAAGCGCAACACATGAAACTATGGCAGCATCTACTGGGAAAAAAATAAAACTAAAAAAAAACAGAACAAATTGTAACTTCACTCAATGTTTTTGAATGAGTGAAAAAAAATCCTGGGTATCTTTGGCATATTGGAAAGAAGTTCTTAGGATACCAGTGCGTCTGTAAAGGAAAACAACCTGGCTCACCAAACAAGGATGCTGTATGTTATTCATTGGTCTGTTCTAGGTAAAATTGTCATGAAATAACATTCTGAATAATGAATTTTGAAGTGCCATCAAAAGAAATGCAATTAACTTGCTTCTAATTAGTTGATATAAAACTAGAGATTGTATGATTCTTTTAAAAGAATTTTCATTCTGTGTTGCCATGTTAAAACTGAAAAGAAGTTATGATTCTTTTCTGTTCTTGATAAAAGGAAATTGATTGGATCTTATATAATATACTGTCCCAAGCTTGGTATTGTGACTTCTCTGCTAAGAAAAGCAGTGTCTTGATGGCAGTATCTTTTACCTATCAAGAGAAGGAATAATTTCTTGACTATATAGAAATCAAACCTTGAGGGGCAGTTCCAGTTAAAAGCCTTACTGGCTTTGGCAGCTACTCCCTAGTAATGCTTATAGTACTGCTTTAACCTTTTTAAAACTGCTTTAAACCTTTTAAAGTCAGATTGAGTCAAGTACTTCTGAATATATTTTGGAGAAAAATACTGCTTAGGCAAAGGAATGAAAAAGATGCAATTAAGTTAACAGCAAGTCTTCTGTCTGGAACTTCTTTACTTTTGAGATCTGTAAGACTGTAGAGGAGTTGACTTGCTCAAATCTTATTCCCTCCAGCTCTCATCTAAAATTAGAAATAAAAGTTGATGCTTCTGATAAGGTAAAGAAACATAGAATTTTATGTAAAGACAGAGACAGATTTAAACTTTGAAGGTGGCAGCAATCCTTCTGTTATTAGGGGAGCAACTTGTCTGCAGGCCTTAATTCTGTAGTATTTCTTGCCCTGTACTATCAGTGGGGGAGTAGGAGAGTCCTTAGTAATAACCTCAGCTGCGGCTGTAGCTGTTTCTCGGGGGAAGCCACACTGTGACTTTTCTGACAACACAGAGTGTAGCAGAGAGGGAGTTTCACGGCTACTGCTGCACTATAAATATACTGTATTAGTCAGCTGATAGGATACTCTTCCAGTAAGGTAAGAACTAATCTTGGTGTTTGAATACCACTGTCACCTGAAGAAGATATAAAAGTCTGGATAATGAACATAGCTTAGGAACTAATAGAGTAACATATATAACCAGGATTCCTTACTTTTTTGTGTATGGAAGCTGATATTTTATTAATTGTAATGAAAATTACAGATTTTGCAGTCTTCTCTGAAGCCAGAAATATAGCCTTAAGCTAAATCAAGAGGTCTTCTGAACATTTTGGCAGTACATTTCTACTGAAACAGCTAAATGCAGCTAATTGGCAAACACATGCTACCATAGCAAGAAACTTTGTAATCACTCTCATGCTTAGAGGATGAACTGCTGCTCCAAGGCAGGCCCCAGAGCACAGTCACAGAGTACATGCATTCAGTGACATGAAAGTATTTTTTTTTTCTTCACAAGGCCTTTGCATAAGTTGTGCTTTTGGGAGTAGGTGAACCTGTTTCACACAAGCAGACTGTGCTTTGTCTTAATTATGATTTTGCATTTTGTTCATGGGAAAGAATATGGGGTAAAGCTGAGGAATCTGTGCAGTAGCTTCTTGAAAAATAGAAGCTATGAAAGGATTGACTGTCTCCAAATTACTTTGACAGCACCACTCAAAATGCTGAATCATCATTCAGACAACATGTAAGTAGTACCCAATACTCCTCAGCAGAAAATTAAGACAGAGAAACTTATTTCTCTGTGTCAACTAAAAATTTTTTTGCCAACATGTACATGATAATGATCTACTGACTGATGTTTGCAAGAAGCTAATCCATGAACAATACTTGATTTCCACTGATCCTGGCCTGAAGTGTTACACTACTTTTATTGTCAAGCCTTATGATTGCAGAGTAAGCAAAGTAGCAGGTCAGAAAATGGCTTTTTTTTTCCTCAAAGAGTCAGAGAGACTGGGAAATTGTGAAGGGGTTTTCTCACAGAAAATATCAACTTCAGCAAAGAGAGGAAATAATGCTAATCCTCAAATACCTCAAGAATACTTTAAAGGAGTTGCACTGGAAATCTGGCTCCTCTTCTATTTGGAGTCTTCCCCAGATTATTTCCCATGGAGTATTTCCCTCTCTCTGCTTTCCAGTGTCTCTGGGCCAGAAAACATATTCTATAGAAGAGAATAAGTGTACTGACACAGTTGAACTAGTATTCCTCTGTAGTGCAGGGACAGCTTATTCAAATCTACTATTGGCTTGGATGCTCTGTTTTTTGGCAAAGCCTTTGGAAAGCAAATACTTTTGTATGTTGCTTCAAAGCATTTCCACAGAATATTTTTCCTTTCTTTGTTAGAAAGCAACAAGTATGCTAAATTTGTTATTAAAATTTACTTTATTCAGAACATAATTTACTCTTTGCCTTAAATTTCACTTAAAATTGCTACATTTTCTAGAAATTTCTGAAAAATTCTATTTCATCTTTATTTTATGGCTTATATTCCTCAAGCTGATACACTTTTATGTATAAAATATCTATCTGCTTAAATATTCTTATTTATATACTTGCAAAAAAGAACAGCAGATGGAATCCTCTTGCTGTTTGCAAGCAATGTTTGATGGTGAACGCACAACATTGTCATCCAAAATTGCTGTTTATGGTGAACTGCAGTCTTTAATAAGAACTTGCTGTGTATGTTGAACAGTATCCTGAATTTCAGTAAAATGCTTCAATAAACTTGTCATGCAGATTTCTCTCCCTCCAGGAAAAGACAACTTAATGCCTCCTCTGTGTTTACCTCTGTTTTGGATTTATCAGTGGAGGCATGCTTGTGTATATACATGCTGGAAGGTTTTCATGAATTGTACAGTTATTGTTATTTCCCCTTATACACAGAGTAAAAAGCTCCTTTCAGCCTGACTGAGTTTTAATTCTGTTTCAGAGAATAACAGAACAGGAAAGCATCAGTCAGACTCTGAGAGAGCATGTTGTGGATGTCCTGTATAATCTGTGTGGCTGTGGGTGGCACAGTCTAGACTTAAGTAACCTTAAGTAACCCTTGGAACAACCTGATTTGTCTCCCATAACCTTGCTTCTGGGGTTTGGAGTATTAGGATGGATAGATGGAGCTGTGCATGCACCTCCAGCTGTTTGTACCCAGCAATTTTTGGTGAAAGCTTCAGACCAACATGGCACAGTTATTTATAGGATGATGATTAGGGGGAAATACATTTAGTTCACTTGAAAGAATAAATCTGAAAATATTTTTAAGAACCACCAGCAGTGTTCTTTCCTTCTTTCAATCTACCAAACCCCATGTCTTAGTGCCAGCACTTGAGGTGGTGAATCATCACCTGCAAATTTTCTCTCCATTTCCACAAAAAAACAGCCCACTTTTAGCCACATCAGAAGCCTCCTAAAAAAACTTTTTGAGCATGAGCCAAAAAGCTTTTTTATCAGGGCACCAGATTTCTCCAGATATGATCAGCATTGCTTACACCCTGGCCTATTTGATAGCATTTGCCTTTATGTTCCCACTGGCTCAAACTATCCAGACTTGTGTGACAAACTGTGGTCCAGTTATTTGAGCCCTGGTGAGGGTGGGGAGGTGAGGTGGAGGCAGCTTTTGACATTGTGGGTTAAGATGTCACCTCTCCTGTGCTTTCCACCCCACAACCCCAAGGAGGAAGGGATACACAGGAGGTGTCAGCTCAACCTACAAGATTGTGGTGGAGGTGGGTGTGGTGCATAAGGTTGATAGGGCAGAGACATGAAGCTACTGGGAACTGGAGGTGAAAAGAGAGGAGTGGGGTGGTTACAGAGATAAGAGAACATGAATTAGATGCCCACAGCATAGGGAAGGGAAGGGAAGCTAAAGCTGAGATTTTTAAAACTTCAGTTATTTGTTTCTATTTTTTTCTTCTCACTGTAATGATCATTGAAACATGTGATAGTGTCCTGAACACTTATTTTAAATAATAGTAGCCTCTTATTCATCTCCTACTCTAATTAGAGTCATTTTTAGCCCCTTGAGAATATCTCTAGAAATTTCCTTTTCACAGCAACAGAACAACGCTTATGTCACCTAACAGCCTTGCTCCTTGGACAATAAGGTGAGCCAGCATTGCATCACCTGGTAGCATGTTTTGAGCTTGTCTGCTCTATCCAGGAAAGTAGGAAGAAAGTATTCTGAACATGAGACTTGATAGTTTAGCTTCCTTTATAATGTCGGATCAGCTAGTATTCTTTTTTGTTGAAACAACTGCAAGTACATTCCTAATTTCCTGCCAAAGGTGCTGCTTCTTTTTTGGCATAAATGGATATAAATTTATTTTTTATTATACAGAGAAAGACTGCGCTGTACAGACTACTTCCCTACAATATCATCTCTCCCGTGTCTTTCTGCTAATTTTGTAAGGTTGGAATGAATCCAAGTTTGTGTGTGCATCTCTGCCATATTTGGCAGGGGAGATGAGAAGAGGACGTGCCCTCTGTGTAAGTGACCAACTGGATCTCAGCCAGGGGTGGGATGAAGAGCTGACTGAGAGTTTATCTGTCAGAACTAAAGGGAGGGCAGGGACAGGCGACTCTCAGCAAGGAACACAGAGTGGATGAGGCCCTCTATGGACAGATAGGAGCAGACACATTCACAAGCACTGGTCCTCATGGGGGACTTCAACCACCCCAATATCTGTTGGAGGGACAGCACAGGAGGCCATAAACAATCCAGGAGATTCTTGGAAGGTGTTGATCATAACTTCCTCCTCCAAGTAAGAGAGGAGATGACAAGGAAGGGGACTCCGCTGGACTTGATTCTTAACAACAAGGGGCTGGTGAGGAATGTAGTCCTCCAAGGCAGCCTTGTCTGCAGTGACTGTGGAATGATGGAATCTGAGGTGCTTAGGGCAGCAAGGAGGGCACTCAGCAAGCTCTCTGCCCTGGCCTTCAGAAGCACAGGCTTTGGCCTCATCAGGAATTGTCTTGGTAACGTACCATGGAATAGTGGGCATTGTAGTGGGGAAGAGCCAAAGAAAGCTGGTTGATATTCAAGGATCACCTCCTCTGAGCTTGGGAGCAATGCATCCCAAGGAACAAGAAGCAGGTAAAAATGCCAGGAGGTCTGCTTGGATGAACAAGGAACTCCTGGACAAGCTCAAACACAGAAAGAAAGCTTGCAGACTTGCAGAGGGTGAAATGCAGGACAAGTAGCTGGGGGGAAATATAGAGAGGCTGTCCAAACAGCCAGGGATTGTGTTAGGAAAGTTAAAAATTTGATAGAATTAAACCTGCCCAAGGAGGTCAAGGGCAAAAAGAAAAGCTTCCAGTTGTATGTTTGTGATAAAAAGAAGACTAGGGAAATGAGGGGCCTCTCCAGAGGGAAACAAGAGACCTGGTAACCCAGGATAAGGAGTAACTTGAGGTACTCAATGACATTTTTCCCCCCTGTCTTCACCAGCAAATACATCAGCCACACTGTCCAAGATGGAGAATGCAGAGGAAGGAACTGGAAAAATGAAGAATCACCTACTGTAGGAGAAGATCAGATATAAGTAGATGTAAGGAACCTTACCAAAATATCTAAGGTGCAAAACAATAGGACCTGATGAGATGCATCTGTGGGTCCTGAGGGAACTGGCAGATGAAGTACCTAAACTACTGTCTGTCCTATTTGAGAAGTTGGTGAGAAGCAGTCTGGTGAAGTTCCTATTGACTGCAGAAGGGGAAACATAACCTCCATTTCAGAAAGAGAAAAAAGGAAGACCAAGTGAACTACAGGCCAGCCATTTTCTCCTCTGTGACTTACAAGGTCATGGAGCAGATCCTCCTGGAACATATGCTAAGACATCTTGAAAGCAAAGAAATTATTTTTGACAGCCAACATGGCTTCACTAAGGTCAAGTCATGCTCAACAAATCTAGGATGGAGCTACAACACCGGTAGCTGAAGTGTGAGAGACAGGGATGTTAAGACTCAAAGAGTCTGCCATTTGCAAAAGCAGCAGGTGCTTTGCTGATGTGCAAGGTCACAACCCAGGTGCAGAGGAGGTGCACTGGAGCTTACAAGCTGGGGTTTGAGCCAGATATGGGAGAAGTCCAATAAAAAGCATGTCCTGCAAGGTGGGATGGTGCTTTTTATCATGCCAGTGTCCTTTCTTACACAACTGGCTTAGCTGTAAAATTCTCTCCCACCCCAGGAAGGTCACATTCACACACAACATTCACATTCATATATAGGGGATTCATTCTTTCTGATGTAGTAAAGCTGGCTCAGCATGCTGATGTGAGAGGCAGGTCATAAATCCTTAAATACACCTGAAGTGCCCCCAGAATAATTTCTGGCGCCTTCCACTAGAGGACTGCATTGATCCATGCAACAGATCCACAGTGCTGCAAAAGGTAGTGTAAAACCCCACCTCCAGGAGAGGTGCTTGTGCATTCCACCTAAACCTAAATATGTATTAACCTATTGAACTTTGTGTTTCATGGTCTTCCCCCCACCCCTATGGAGCAAGACTGTGATCATCACTTTGACCAGACAGCAAAATTACAACAATCAAATCTTGTTGCTGAATCCACGGATGGTGATATCTTTCTACTCTTATCCTTTTTTCTCTTTCTTTCTTTTCCTTATACATTTTCTTAAGAGTTTTTTATGCTTTTATATTGTTATATATTACCATAGAAAATAATAACCAAAATGGCTACATGCTTCCTTTCCATTGCAACCAAATTGTTCTAAAATAAATCTTACCTATATATATCTTTAGGAATATCCATCATTCAGTCATTTCACTCTAATCTGCCCCAAGGGGTCTATTAACAAGGACTTTAGTTATCCTCCCCTTCAGGGGAAGGTCGTAACATAAAGGAAGGACAACTGATGTCATCAGAAACAGAGAAGGACTTATTCTTCAGTCAAGGAACTGGTTACACAGACAAGTTGTGGACTTCTGTTGCTGTGTCTGTCCCTGCAGTGTTCAAGGCTAGATTGTATGGGGCCTTGTGCAACATGGGCCCATGGAAGGAGTCTCTGTCCGTGGTGGGGGGTTGGAACTATCTGACCTTTAATGCTCCTTCCAGCACAAACCATTCTATAATTCAATGACTGCTTGTTGGGAACTGTCAGCTTTATTTACTTGTATACATCATTCTTCTGTCAGCTTCTTTATTTGCTTTTTAGGGCCCATCTAAGCATGCCTTAGCTGGTTTGGGGTGGGTTTTTTTCAACTGGTACATGCCTTTTCATTGTTTTGTTATGAAGGAAAGAATTAATCTGTGTTTGTTTCCAGTGCCTGAAGCCAAGCAAAATCTCCTGCTGTCTTGATTCTTTCATACTGAGTTTTTGAGTCTGTAGTGGCTTGCAGTCTGAGCCTTCTTCTGCACCTTTTCATTTAACTTGAGCATTTTCACTGGTCTTATTTGTGCTTCTCTGTCTCCTGGGATTTCCAGTGCATGCATATTGACTAACACAAAATATATTTTTCTCCACTTTTGATTGCTTCTTTTGGCTAGTTCTGTGTGTGTTTTTGTTCATGTGTCCCATTTTCAAGCACGCATTACTAGGGAAATAGTGTTCCTATAATATCCATCAGCAACATTCATTATCGTATTTGACCTTAAACACTGAGGTTAAATAGCCAATAAGATTCTATTTTGTCTCCAGATGAAATGGGGAAACTGTTCTGGAAATGGTGAGCCAAACACTTCTGATGTCTGCATACTGGACTAAAAATTTGATATCCTGATTTTGATCCTTCCCATGCAATTTCTCTGCAGATGTATCTTATGTACAGATTGTTTGTGTGCAAATGGCCAAAGGGGACAGACCCATTTTTCTGGAAAAGTCTATTAAAAGGATTTTTTTTAAGTTTATACTTATTATTTATTTAAAAGATGTTCTGTTGTATTAGCTTTTCTTTTGAAGTCTGTCTGTATCTAGTGAGGGGAATGTTTTCTTTGGGCAGTGGTAGCATGTGCTTTGAAAAAATTCTGTGGATATGTCATTAAAAATTTTAATTGACAGATACATATCTGGTCGTTAGCAATGCTACAGCACTCTTGTGAAAAGGCTTTATTTTGTTCCACTTAAGAATACATCCTTAATATTGTGAGTGTTGCTGCTTGGCATCAGTGTAATCAAAATAGTGATCAATTATTTCTTTTCTGTGTTTATGAAAAATTTGCAAGTTCTTAAAATGAAAAAAATATATTGAATTCCCTTATTTTCATAAGATCATAGAATGGCTTGTATTGGAAAGGACCTTTAAAGGTGATCTAGTTCAGGTTATCCCCCTGTCATGGGACTCCTTCAACCACATCATATCTCTCAGAGCTCTGTCCAAGCTGACCTTGAATGTTTCAGGGATGGGGCATCTAGAACCTCTCTTGGCAATCTGTTGTGTCCTAGCTAAATTGGAAATTCCTGTTCCTAGGACACTAAGCAACCATCAGAAACCAACAAAATTAAGAGAGCAGGTCTTTTGCAGGTACATGACGGATGGTTTATGACTGTTCCATCATTCTCTTTTACTTTTGTCCTTCATACCAATAAAGTCTGCCACATGTCAGCTTCCTCTAGCCACAGAATATTGTCATTACCACGTTACATTTCCTCTAGTTAAGTTCCTTCTCACAATATAGGTACACAGAAGAATAAGAAAGAAATCTATTTTCTTATGAAATGGGCTAGACAACATATTAGGGGTTAATTGGGGGGTCAATTGCATGATCCCTACATTAATTAGGGAGAGTTGGATTTGAGGACTGAGGCAGCATCTTCTCATTTGGTATATAGCTTATCTCCCTCCCAGATAAGAAATTCTGAAATTAGAGCAGCATTAGAACCAAAAAGTGGAAATATGTTGCTAGAGCTCTTGCTTCCCAAAACCTGAGGATGTCAAGATCATCCAGCAGAGGGGTCTGGCTAGAACATGACAGGGCTAACTGGGTTTCCCTTGCAAGCACCTTCTTGCCCCAACATTTCTCTGGTGTAAGGGATAGGGCAGAGCCAGAGAATGCAGAAACAGCCTGATATTGAACCCATTACTGGCACAAGTGTTCGGCGAAGGTCTGCTCGGCAGCGATGGATACAGCTACAGAAACACATAGTGCTGAGGCTTTGAGAAGCTTGTAGGAAAAATGTATTGGCCTGGATTTTATTCTGGCAACCTCTGAATGTCACACCCAGCTGTGCTGGGCTTGAAATGCAGCCATGAAGAGTACATATAAAATGTGTGTGGGCACGTAATGTCCAGGTCAATGCGCTTCCAGGAATTCTGAGGGCAGCAGTCCTATTTAAGGCACAGTCTTGGTTTTTTCACTATTTCTAACACCCATCCTCTAAGCTTCCCTTAGGCTAAGATAGCCTAGTGTAAACATGTATGTGGATACCAGCAGATAAATAGGACTGCAAAAGCACTGTGCACATTTGTATTTGCCAATCTTAGGTGTTTAAATGTACAACTCAGCCCTTAAATTTCATTATTCTTTATGTAGAAGTATGCACTATATTCTTCTGTCTACTTTCCTTCAGCACTTGTTCAATGAACAAACCCAAAAGTCTACTGATCAAATTTTATTTAAAAAAAAAAAAAGGCCAAAATAAAAAAGAAATTGAGCATAAACTTTAGGACTGAGGTGGTATCTTTACAGTTAATAAAAATTTTCTGTATCAGGTGCCTAGGTTACAAAAACTCTGGGTTTCATTTCTGTTCTATAGTTTTATATTTTTATAAAAAGATGTGCAGAGGTGAAACCCTTAGTTTGAATTTTAAAATAGCTTGATTTAAAAAAATAATCTTAGTATCAGGATAATAAGATTAGGGTTTGGCGGGAGGGTTGTTACTTTCTGAGGGTGTTGATGTCTGGTTTTGTTTCTGGGGTGTTTTTTTTCAGTTGGTCAGTTGGATTTTTCATTTTCCTTTGCTTTGGTAGCTGCTGCCAAATACTAATGTCATTTATTAGATTTCAAGAAAAAAGAACAAACCTGTGGTAATTTTAACTCTGTATAGTGGGAAAAATTTCACTTTGGGGGCATATGTCTACCATTTGGCTCAATTAGACTCAAACAGACACAGCCATTCATAATTCCTGGAGGGAAAGCAAGCTTCTATTTCAATAACATGGATTCAAAGGGTTTCATCTCCAGAATGATCTCTGAGGGCATGAAACGTGTTTCATTTAAATCTTAAACCTTGTTCATAATAGAGTAAAATCTGTAAGAGGGTTTTTTCACTGTGATTTCTATGTTTTTCCCCTTCAGTGGGTTTTAAGTATCAGTTAACAATAAGTTATATCTTTGTGACCCAGCAAGAGCTAGGGTCTTGGAAAATACAGTAAATCCACATGAGGTTTTGTGTGCACATGTGGTCATAATAATGGGACTACATGGGTAGATAGGGTAAGATCCTATTTGCCAGCTCTTTGACAGACAATATCAAGGCCATGTTTACCTTGTATGAGGCACTATATTAGCTAATGTGACTCAGCTCTTCCTAATGAAGATGCCTGTGTTGGTCTTTCCATCAGAAAACTTCCCAACAGCCTTCTCAGTGAGAGCTGCTGGACTCAATGCTGATGTCCAAACTGATCAGCCTTGGCCATTTTTCTGCACTGCCTGAACAGCTGGCAGCCCTGCATCTTGCCTGCTGGAAATCCAGAGACCCATCTGATTTCACCAGCAGCCCTAATGAGGGGAGGAATTGGGTGTAATCTCATTTTATCCATTATCCTTTTTGGCCATCACCCAGAGTCCAGGTGTCTTATGTCTCTTGCTACTGAGCTTGCAACTCTCCCTTCTCTTCTCTACCTGCTGGTTCCTATGGATTCTCAATCAACTGTTTACTGTTTACTGTTAAGGATCAAAAAAATAGATGAATGACCTGGCTGCAGAAACATCTTCAGAAAATTTCCAGATTGCTGATTTGTTTCAAGGTCTAGTCCTTTAAAAATTTACTCTTTAATGTCCTTCTGCTGTCACAAACCACCGAAAGACTGTTTTTTTTCTGAATCTGATGGTTTTTTCTCAGTAAGAAAAGCTGCACTGGACCTCACCTCATTTTTCATTTTAAATGACACAGTCATTGGAAGCGCAGAAGAAGCATCAACTCCTTGAGGAGATGTGTAAAAAAAATTTATTTTTTAAGCTAAACTTGGCAGTGATGGTTCAGAAAGGCCTTAAGCTGCCTTGTAAGAGCGCATCTCTTCCACAGAAAATGATGACAAGGGACTCGCTTTTTAAAAGGTCAGATCTTTGGGATGAGAGATACGGTATTGTGTGGGATAGAGAGCGTGACATCCAGGAGGCGCTAGGATTAATGTGTTCTACATCATGACTCATAATAATCATATTTAGTGTAAATGGTAAATACATTTTCTCCTCAGAGCTTGTGCCACAATTTGATATAAGCTTTTCACTTGGGGAATATGGTATCAGAGTAGGAATTTGGAGAGTTTAAATTCTTCTGACAACTTTCAGTTTGGAAATCAGTGACAAGAGACATAAATACGTTGATGTTAAAACCACAGTAAGAGATAGCTTAACCTTTTGATCTTGAAATGTTTAAATGTATTTTATTTTTTATATAAACTTACACAATTTTACACATAGACAACAATAAACTCCTGTGAAATATAAGTTGAATGCTGAGAATTCAAAGTGGAGGTTTCTTTCCCCCTTAGGAAAATAATTAACAAAAATAAAAGGATCTTAAATGTATCTCTGTTTCCTGTTGGTGTTTCTCTGCTAAATGATAACCTTAAAAATATTTGCTTTTGACATCAGCATGAATTTCTTGACAAAAGGACCAGAAATGAGATATTTCTTGGTTTTTTTCAAGCAAATAAAGGGCAGGCTACAGCCTACCTAAATTCTAATGAAAGCATGAATGCACAGAACTATAACCTTTCCTCTACACCAAGTTGCCTGAAAACTACAGCCCAAATCTTCAATTAATATGTACATGCTTAGGCACCACTCCACACACCACTACAGTTTGCAGAGTTGCCAACTCTCACATAAACTGTGTCATGACATTTAATATCAGTATTGAAATATCAGCTCACTAAGAATTTGGATTTTCTTAGAAATAAACAAACAAGCTTTTTGTTGTAGAGAAGAATTGAGAACTGAGACTCTAAAAGTCACAGCATTCAGGGCACTTCACATACTGAAGATATTTCTGTAGCCATATAATTATCTATTTTCTCATCTCATAACACCAACTTTTGAAGTGATTAAAATAAAAATAGAGAAATTCTTTGGGGATCCAGTATTTGACTTCTGTGTCCAAAATAAGGCAGTGTTAAATTGGTATTATTACTTGCCTAATCTTTTTTTCAGATCCATAAAGTTCTTGTGCAGTTTCTTTAGTAAGTGCTCATTTTTCTGCAGGTGATGTTAGATATAACTAGCCTCCCACCTGAGTTATGGGACAACATATATATGTGTTGTATTCCTTTGAAATCTGCCCTAAGCCAGAAGGAAGTCCTGATGAAGTCCTAATAAATCCAGATGTCAAAGTAGGTGGGACTGTAGGCTAATTACAAATGCTCTTTGCATATTTGTTGAAAGATGTCAAAATGACTGAGTTTCTTTATTGTGTATTAAACTGTGCTCAACAAGCTCTTCTGCAAATTGTCGCCACTGCTTTGGGCCTTCTCTTCAGTCTTTTCTTTTGCATTCTAGTGTTTAGAGAAGTCTTTCATCACACTCTTGTGGGTTATTTAAATTTTGAAATTTCAAGTTCAGTTTCAGATGTTATACTTCTGTAACATTCTTGACGTGGTGAGTAATGGGACCTGTAAGCAAAGCTCTCCTCTGTCATGCAAAGATGCTTTCCTAAGGCCAGACTGACTTCTGGAATTTATTGTGGATGCCTTCTAGGGCATGTGAATGGCCTTATGAGAGTATTCTCTAATTACAAACTGCTTGACAGAATACAAGCTAGTGATCAGGAGCTGCCTACTGTAAGATGACTTGTAAGATTGTAAGATTGTATTGTAAGATTGTGTATTGTAAGATTGCTGGAGTAGAAGGAGATGCATGTAAATAAGAACTATTGTAGTATATTTATGGGTAGATTCAATGATTGTTCTTTTTCATTTCATCTAATATTAATAACCTTTTACCGCTAATGTAACCTACTGAGAAGAAAATACAGGCATAGAGTTTATTTGCTTGATGTGTCATGTTTGTGGTGTTCTAGAATTGAGTGCTAGCTCCAGGCTCTTCAGGAATAACTGATTCATTCTAAACAAGCTCTGTCCATGTCTTGTTATTGAGGGAAAAAATACTTTTCATAATTAAAAAAAAAAATAGAGGGATGGCAGTACTGGATAAATACCTGGCTAACTACTCACAGAAAAATCTGTGTGCAAAACAAGATTAGCCCTTCCTTTAGTACTAGCACATTGCCTTGCATAGCCCACTGCTAGGAATGACAGTGCAGTTGTGTCCAAATGTAGTTGGCATTTCTAGTGTGTCTTTAGGAACTCCTAATATTGAATGATCACAACCTGCAAAAGTATATTTAGTGCTCTTAGAGATCAGAATGTACCTAATTTGCCAAACAGGATGCACGTGGATGTTTTTGTTGGATTTGGTGTTAACTTCTTATATGTATTTGAAATGAACAACTTGAGAGTGTTTACAAATGAAAAGCCAGTTTTTGACTGAGTTATTCAAACTGGTACAAGGTTGTTCATCTGGCTAATTAGCCTGAAGCTGAGACTGTTGTTTGTGAGTCTGATATAAGACAGCTTTTATCAAAGAAAAACCACAATTTGATCTCAGTGGAACTAGTAGTTTAAATGCCTTTCTAAAAAAGAGCAGCTTTCTTTGCTGAAATACGTCTTTAAATTAAAATTTTTGATAGGATACAAATAGCCCAGAGAACACTGTTTTGGTCATAAAGTCTTTGGTGTATTTTATCTAAATTCTTGATTAAGATAGCAAAACTGGTAAAGAAACTGCCCCAGGAGTTCCTTCAGATTAGTAATGAATCTACTTTATTCTGGGAAGAGAAACTGCAAGGAGTGCAGAAGCTGAATTTCCATACAGGGCAGACTAAATCTGTGAAGTTCAGTCATTTACACTCTCCTATTATCTAGTCTCTAAGCCATGATTTAATGAGCTCTCTTTAACAGGGACCACAGCAATGCTCATGATGAAGTTTTCTGATGCCCCTTGGAAAAGAAGACTTGCATTCTCTCAAATAAGTCAGAATGAAAGAAATCGGCCTCTCCTTTGTTCTTTGAAATCCTGTAAGACTTTCATTTACAAAAATAAACCCTCCCAAAAAAACCCACAAATTAAAATTCTTGTTAAGTAATTTAACGTGTGGACTGCATAGATAATCTAAATAATGATAATCTAAATAATGATAATCTAAATAATTAATCTGTGTGTCCAACATATCATTTTTATATAGAGCAGCCAGAGTTCAAAAAGCAGTACTCATGTGCTTCAGCTTGTTGAAATTTTCTTTTCCAGGTTTATTTTAAATTACAGATAGGCAATGAATGATGAAGGGAAAAAATTATGTTTAAATGTAGAATTTTTAAAAAACTATGTTCAAATGTAGAATTATGCCATGTCTATAATTTTTTTAGGGTAAGAGGGCTAAAGGAGTAATTTTTCTATTTTTGTTAAAATCATACAAAATCACAGCTGGCCAATGTGACACCCATTGACAAAGAGGGTGGGAAGGAGGACCCTGGTAATTATAGGCCAGTTAGCCTGACCTCAGTACCCAGTAAGGTGTTGAAACAGTTTATAGTGAGTGTCACCATGCAGCCCATGCAGGATGGCCAGGGTATCATACCCAGCCATCAGAGGTTCAGGAGGGGTAGGTCATGTTTGACCAACCTGATCTCCTTTTATGACCAGGTCACCCACCTGGTGGATGCAGGGAAGGCTGTGGATGTTGTCTACTTGGACTCCAGCAAGGCCTTTGACACTGTCTCCCACAGCACACTCCTGGAAAAGCTGGCAGCCCATGGCTTGCACAGGAGCACTTTTTGCTGGGTTAGGAACTGGCTGGATGGCCGGGCCCAGAGAGTGCTGGTGAATGGTGCTGCATCCAGCTGGGGACCAGGCACCAGTAGTGTCCCTCAGGGGTCTGTGTTGGGGCCAGCTCTGTTCAATATTTTTATTGATGACATGGATGAGGGGATTGAGTCTTTCATTGGTGAATTTGCAGATGACACGAAGCTGGGAGTGTGTGTCAATCTGTTGGAAGGTAGGAGGGCTCTGCAGAGAGACCTGGGATGGTTGGATGGATGGGCAGAGTCCAACGGGATGAACTTCAGTAAGTCCAAGTGCCAAGTCCTGCATTTTGGCCACAATAACCCCCTGCACTGTTATAGGCTGGGGACGGTGTGGCTGGACAGTGCCCAGGCAGAAAGGGACCTGGGGCTGCTGGTGACAGCAGCTGAACAGGAGCCAGCAGTGTGCCCTGGCGGCCAAGAACATCCTGGCTTGGATCAGGAATGGTGTGGCCAGCAGGAGCAGGGAGCTCATTCTTCCCCTGTTTGGCACTGCTGAGGCCACACCACAAGTGCTGTGTCCAGTTCTGGTCCCTCAATTCAGGAAGGACATTGAGACGCTTGAGCACATCCAGAGGAGGCAACGAGGCTGGAGAGGGGCTTGGAACACAAACCCTGTGAGGAATGACTGAGGGAGCTCGGGGTGTTTAGCCTGGAGAAAGGGAGACTCAGGGGTGACCTTATCACTCTCTACAACCGCCTGAGAGGTGGTTGTACTCAGGTGGGGCTTGGTTTCTTTTTCCAGGCAGCAACTGACAGAACAAGAGAACACAGTCTTAAGTTGCACCAAAGGAAATTTAGGTTGGATATTAGGAGAAGGTTTTTTACAGAAAGGATGATAAAGGACTGGAATTGTCTGCTTGGGAGGGTGATGGAGGCAGCATCCCTGGATGTGTTTAAAAAAAGACTGGATGTGGCACTTGGTGCCATGGTTTAGTTGAGGTGTTAGGGCTGGGTTGGACTCTATAATCTTGAAGTTCTCTTCCAACCTAGTGATTCTCTGATTCCATAATGTAAACTACATATTTTAATAGAGAAATATTGAAAGTTATTGTATATGTATTTAATGGGAAATAGAAAAAAAGCTGAGGATTCCTTGGATTTATGGTAAGAAAAATTAATGTTTTTCTTGCAGTTTGATGGGGTGGGAGGTGGTAAAAGGCATATGGTAGATGGAAGAACCCGTAAGGTGAGTTATGTTATGAATAGTTCTTTAATTGACAGTTCAGGTACCCCTTTGGGTGTTTGTTTCTTGGTTCTTACTCAAGCAGCTCAAATTGTTTTAATTAGTTCCTGTCTTTTTTCCTGTGTAGTGTGTACACAGTCAAAACTAATAATAATAATAAAAAAAAAGCTCTGTAGAAAAAGTGAAAAACTCAGTTTGGATGGAGGCATGAATTTTCTCATTTTCCCTTCAGGGATAAACAGAGTGATGTCTCCAATTTCTGTAATATTTATGTAAATTTTTAAAAGGATGCTGATCACGTTTCCTGAGACTATCCCAGCCTACTTCCTTCAGCCACCTCAGCTCTGTAATTAATATGCTTACAAAGTTGCTTCCAAACTGTACTGCTAAGTGCAATCAGAATTCTCTTGATTTTTATTTTTTTAGTTGAGCTGAAAACTGGGAACAACTGACTTTCTTAAGAAGAAGGAGAAAGGACCAGCCCTCATATATCTATCTCTCTACATGCCAATGAAAGTGAGCATGTGTGTATGTCTGAGACAGACTTCTTTTCCTGGAAAGCAGACATATAGCCATATCTGCAGGGTAAGAAATTTCTATCTTCAGAGTGGAATGGAAAGTGTTTTATAAAGGATGTTTTACTACAGATAGGAAGTATTGATGCCTTGGGAAGGCTGGCCTGAAACAGAGACTGGACAAAGCTAAAGAATAGAGCAGATATTTACTGAAAGGCCTTTAGGGTACACCTTGGGCAGGAGGCTGCCAGGGTTACAGCCAAGGTGAACTTAAAATGGTCACAGAATGGACAACCAGTCATGAGGTCTTACACTTTTATAAATTTTGGTCCCTTTGCATATTGGAGTTTAATCATCCAGTTACAGCTTTGGGTTGTGAAGTATCATCCTTCTTGTTTTCCTTCCACAATCCACTGCTGTTTATGCTTTTGGGCCTGAAACTTGTACTTGTTGTCCTTGGTCTTCATTAGGAAAGGGATTTGTTTTGTCTACTTACTTTTGTCTCTCTATGAAGAGAGCTTACTAGCACCTAATATGAGGCTACACCCCCCAGGCAGCACAGAACCTTAAAAACATGAAAGCTGAAACTTAGGGCTTCAGTATGTCAGTAGTGAGGGGAGATGGGGCCTTGGGTATCTCTCTAGAGCCAGATGTTAACCATGGAGCATAGGATGTCGAGTCTGCACCTTATGAAGGTCAGAGAACAGATGATGAAGGGACTCTGTTGTGGTGGTTAAAAACAGCCTTCCCCAATAGATATCCCATGAAGCTTCATGGTAGCAGAAGAACAGAATCATGGCCCAGGGGCTCTGCAAGTTTTCATGTTGCAAATTAACTTTGTACCATGTGAAATGCAACTTCCCAAACACATGCTGTGCATTACAGACATCCTTAACCGTCTCCAAGGTCTGCTGCTGCCTCTGACAAAATGATAGTCCCTCTTTTTGGGGAGAAGTATTCAACAGCATGGGGATGAGGAGGGGGGCAGGACCTTGGCTAAGGTGCTCCCCCCCTCTCCAGTTGCTAGCTCACTCATCCTTCCTCAGTGAGGAAGATTTGGCTTAAATAAAATTTAATTTTATTGCCACATAAAATAGGTTTGGATATTGTGAAATAGAAAGGCATTAAAAACACCCTGCTTCCTCCCTTCACCCTTCCCTCACCTGATCTCAGCTCTGGGACTGCTGGAACCGGCTGTGTTCAGCATGGGACAGCTCATCCCCTCTCTCCATGGACACCCCTGCAGACACCAGCCACAATCTGGGCACCTACACCCAGCAGACATGTACAGCAGGGAAAAATGCATTAATGGGAATTCCCAAACCAAATGTGATGAGCAGGTACGTCAGAAGTGGCACACTGCATAGCAGCATAAACTGTGTTAAAATAAATCTCTGGGAGCTACAAGAAGACAACATTAACATTTCATGGCCTTTCCTGACACATCCCAGAGACTGACTGAGAAAAGCACATGAAATGTTCCCTCATTTAAAAAAAAGTCACTAAAGATTGACCTTATGTGATATGGCCAATGAAATAATTTGAAAAATGTTGCCTGATATACATAATAAGTTAAACAAAAATACTTCTCTTGTAATTAAAAAAGGAAGCTCTTTATACTATCTGAAATCCAAAGTGATACAGAATGCTTATTAATGTAAAACAAAGGCTTAATAAACTGTTGAGAAGTAAAAAAAAGTATGCAGTAAAAGCAAATTAGCTAGAAGAACCTTTATGAAAAGGGCAATGGAACTGATAAAAAGATTCTGGCTTATCTCCTCAGGAGAGCTCATCTGAAAGCCATTTGTCAAATAAGAACTAAAAACGGATGTGATAAGGGATCCTAGATCTATTAAATCTGTCCTTTAAGATTTCTATACCTATTGTGTCATATCACCTCCAAATACAGAGTGAATAAGATCATATTTTAAAATGTGAAACTGCCGTTTATATGAAAAAAATGCAATTACATTAAAGGAGGCAAATAGAGACTCAAAATACTTAAGTTCTAATAAAACTTTCAGGAATTTTGCTAAAATTTTAGAAACATTGAAAAGCCTGTGGAAATGACAGCATCTGATTCATTGGTTTGTTTTCAAACTCACAGCTGAGGTCTTCAAGATGGATTCAAAACACCACTGGCACTGTTTGCCATTGCAGTACTGCTCCGTTGAACGAAAAATGCATGTTCAGAATTGACGAATTTCAAAAACCCCGAACCCACACTAAATCACATATACTTGCTTGCATAATTGTAATTTTTATGACATTATTATTCTAAGACAGCAATTATGTTATGCAGTGTTTCACTGCTGAAAAACAGAATGCTTTTTAGCTATTGTGTGTATACATATGTATATATGTGTGTATGTGTGTGTGTGTATGTGTGTATGTACATATATATATATATTAAGCCTTATCTCACAAAAAAAAGTTTGCAGTTCATGAAAGGATAGTGATCCAGAAATCATGCAAGAAACCCCAACTGAAAATTAAAAAAAATGTTCAATTGTAAGGTTGAATCAGTTGTTGTATATGGATATAAATGTATATATAGCTGGGCCTCTTATTGTCAAATTTCCTTTTAAGAGACATTAAAATATACACTGCCTAAAAGAACGAAGATTAATGTGTGATTTGTTCCTAAAAATGAGCCAGCCTGTATCATAAGGGTGGAAGATCCCGATAACCTGTTATCTATGATGAATGGAGTCTGCCTATGCTGCTCACAGGGTTTTGTCATCGTAACTCATGAGAGGACTTTGACTATGTTGAGTGGCTATTTTTACTGTTTTGAGCTATTTTGAATGATGTGAATTTTGCCTGACCTTAGAGCACAGAAAAAAATCTGCTTTGTATTTTTTTCAGAGAAATAACATTGTGTGTCAAGACAGATTGCAGAAAACTTCAGCTCATTTTGTGGTTTATTCATGAATACTGTGACCTTCAGAAAAATCACTTAATCTACTCTCTAACTCTATTGCCCATTTTATAAATAGTAATTCTCAATTTTAAGAGCATTTTTGAGAACAATCTATCGGTAGTTTCAAAAAGGATGAGATACAATGATGATAAGAGACAGAAAAATGGTAAAGTAAATATTGTTTAACTTCCTGTTCTCGCCTGGATCATTTTCTGTAGCTATAGAGGCGCTACTTGGAATATTCAACAAGAATATCTTAGTGCAAGGAAGAGATGTGGGTTTGTCATAGGAGTTATCAGGCCAGTGTCTACATTCTATGATTTGATGGAAGATTGGTCTAGACTATCCTAAGTGTTCTTCACTTCAAAATTTAGTTGATGTTAGCAGTCTCAGCTGAGAACAGAGCAAAGGCCTGTTAATATGTGAGATGAGACTCTATTCCACACAGCTCTTCTGAGTTTGTGTTTTGTCTTCAATGCTCCTGACCATTGCTGGGTAGAGAACAAGAAAGAAAGACCAAAATCTAGACAGATAGAATCATAGAACATCCCGAGCTGGAAGGACCTCACAAGGATCATTGGGCCCAACTCCTTGTCCTGTACAGAACAGCCCCAGGAGTCACACCATGTGCCCAAGACTATTGTCCAAATTCTTCTTGAACTTCAGGCTTGGTGTTCTGACCAATTCCCTGGGGAGCCTGTTCCAGTGCCAAACCACCTTCTGGGGGAAGAACCTTTTCCTTACATCCAAACTAAACCTCCACTAACACAGCCTGTCACTTCTCTGGTCACCAGAGAGAAGAAATCAATGTTTTCCACTTCTCTTCCTCTCAAGAAGAAGTTGTAGACTGCGATGAGGTCTCCCCTCAGTGTTCTCTTCTCCAAGCTGAACAAGACAAGAGACCTCAGCCACTCCTTTTATAGGTCCCCCTCAAGGCCCTTCACCATCTTTGTTGCCCTCCTTTGGATGCCCTCTGATAGCTTTGTGTCTTTCTTAAATTGCAGCTCCCAAAACTGCTCTTAGTACTCGAGGTGTGGCCAGCCCAGCTCAGAGCTGTCTTGGTTTGAAAGACAGGTATCTGCTAGGAAGGGGGCAGGACCTTCCTAGAGATGGAGAATTCAAATCCCCTTCCTCCAAATTATTCCAATTTAGAAAATTAAAGGGGCTTTCAGGCAGAGGTATGGGGATAGGAATAACAGTTCTTTACTAGTATATATGACAAAATAACAACCAAACAACCACTACAGCATTAATAATAAACAGAACCAAGAACCCTTCTTTCACAAAAGCCCAGGGCAGTTTGATCTCAGTGCTCTTGCAGGACTCTGAGAGNGAGCCCAGAGGAACAATCCCCTCCCATGCCCAGCTGGCCATGCTGTGCCTGATGCACCCCAGGATACGGGTGGCCCTCCTGGCTGCCAGGGCACTGCTGACTCATATCTAATTTGCCACCAGCCAGGACCCTCAGGTCCCTTTCCACAGTGCTGCTCTTCAGTGTCTCATTTTTGAATCTGTCCATACATCCAGAGCTGCCCCATCCCAGATGCAGAATCTGGCACTTGACCTTGTTAAACTTCATAGGGTTGGTCCTTGCCTGGTCCTCTGATTTTTCAAGGTCTCTCTTCAGGGCCTGTCTGCCTTTAGAGGAGTCAACAGCTTTTCCCAATTTTGTATCATCTGCCAACTTACTTAGTGTACCTTTGAGACATGAAGAGCAGAGGGCCAAGAATGGAGCCCTGCAGAACCCCACTAGTGAGAGGTCTCCACTCTGTTGTGACCCTATTGACTGTAACCCTTTGTGCCCAAGCCTTTGAGCCTGTTGCTCACCCACTGCATGATTTGTTTATCCAGCTGTATGCTGGACATTTTGTCCAGAAGGGTCCTGTGAGAGAGACAACATCAAAACCTTTACTGAAATCTAAAAAGATTACATCAACTGGCTTCCCTTGATCAGCTAGGTGGATCAGATTTTCATAAAAGAAAATTTGACAAGCAGGAATTTCCTCCCATAAAGCCATTCTGGCTGTGACCAATGACTGCCTTGTTCTTTAGGTGTTTTTCAATACCTTCCAGAATAATCTTCTCCATAATTTTACCAGTTGCTAAAGTGAGACTGACAGGCCCATATTTCCAAGCTCATCCTTTCTACCCTCCATGAAAACTGGGACAACATTACCAGCTTCCAACCACCTGCGACCTCCCCAGATTCCCAAAACTGCTCAAAAATCTTTGAGGAAGATCATGCAATGACATCAGACAACTCTTTGAGTATTCTTGGATGTATCCCATCAGGCCTGACAGGATTGTAGGGATTCAGCTGGAGTAGCAGATTCTGCACAAGTTCAGGGTCAACTGGGAATTGATCATTCTCATAGGGAAGCTCAGGGCACTGGGACCTCCTCAGCCCATCATCAGTGTTGAAGGCAGAGACAAAGAAACCATTAAACATCTCTGCCTTGTCTATGTCCCTTTTTTGAGGTGCCCATCTTATTCCTGTATGAGACTGATGACAACAGATTCTTTACAGGACTCTTTAAAGCCCTGGCTAAAATGTGCCAAAGAAGTGTTACTAATTACACCCAACAAAAACTGTAATTGGATTTTCAGGTTTTAAACAATAGTATTGGCTAGCTGACTTAACTACATGTCATCAAACTTTCCTTGTGCTAAAATAGGTGGAATATTGGAGACTTAGCCTTAAGGTATGGTTTTTGTTGTTAATGCTAAATTTACCATTCCAACAGATTTACTTAATTAGGAGACCTAAAGGATTTGTACCTTCTAGAAAAGAAAAGAATACTATAACAATTCCTGTCACTGCATTTAAAATTCTAGCTTCAAAAAGTATGAAATGGTGGAGAAATTAGATTAGTAGGAAAAGGCATAAACTTCTACAATTAGAATTCATTTAGAATCAATCTTATTTCTGGATAATCAGAAAGAAGCACAACAACATATCAAAATGTACATCAATTGTACAGAAATAGCAAACTGAATTACAAGGGAAAAAAAGAAAATGTTTTTTATGTTTCAAATTGGAAGAGGAAGTAAGTATAATAGAAACTATCAGCACATGCAAATCTATAAGTTGAATTCATCAAGCTTGATACAAACTGAACACACTTTTTGAAAATATTTCATCATTTTGGTCAAGATTGAGATTTTCACAACTAGCACAGCTTTAACATGGAATGTTTCCATCTGTGTAAAACATATTTAGTTTTCTGTTATTTGCTGTCTTTTCGTGCCTGGTGATGTGGCACTTGGCAGGACAGCGACACAACCCCTGGGGTCCCGAGAGTCCCAAGCAGTCACTGCTGGGTCAGAGGAGAAAGGAGCAAAGTGGGCCTCACACGGAAATTAGAGATTTCTCTGTTAACGTCCCATAATTCAAACGCAGTGTAGAGGTGAACAGAGGCATGACCTTGGGTTTTAGGGGACAGAATCAGGGTGGAGTTCAGGGTCGAGGGGCCAATAGAGAGAAGACTGGGCAGGGACACAAAGTGGGGTTTACCAAACACAAACCAGGGGAGAGGCTAATGTGAGGAGATTTACATGAACAGACCAATGGAGCTTCTAAGAACAGGGGATTCCCCAAGGGGTGGTCCAGGCAGGGGCTGGTACCAGGGAAAACTGATAGAGAACGTTTGGGAACAAGGGGTATGTATCATGGAAAACTGACAGCCCAATGGGTGGACATAACCCAGGCTAAATTACCACCCTGAGAGGGGGGAAATGAACAAACCATAGGGTATTAAAGCACAAAATTATACACTGCTACAACTGGAGGTAAAGGAGAGGTAAAATCAAATCGGGTTTCTTTGTAAAAGGTAAAAATCTGAATTCTTGCTTCTCTCCCATTTTTCTTCACTGGGAAAAATTAGGCCAAAGCAAGAATCTCAGAAGAAAGAACCTCATCTAGTTCAAAACAAAGATCTTTTTCCCTGAAAGTGTCAAGTAAAACAATAAATATTTTGTTTTATCTTACATTTTTTAATAGAAATCACACTCTTTGTTTCTTTTTTTTTTTTTTTCTTGCAATGGTAGATTCTACTCCATGGGGTGAAGGCTGTAGTTCACTAATCAGGAGCCAGAGGAGGTGCAATAACAGAGATGCCACGAAATGGAAACAGGCTTGAACAGATTATTGCTGTTTCCTGAAAGCATAGAGTTACTGGTAGTTCCAATTACTGGAACAATTATTCATATAAGAAATATTATGTTCTTTCCAGGAACCAATATTAGGAATACAGAATACTGAAATGTCAGATGCAAAACTTATTAAGAGCCAAACAGCTTCTTATATTTCTTTTTTCTAATACAAATCTGCAGTATTTTAAGGATCAACTTTCTCTTGTAAAAGGTCAGACTCCTGAGATATACCTTTTCAACTGATATAAACAGATTTAATTCCACCAGAATCACTGAATTTAATCAAATGACATTTGGCTTTTCCTCAACCCCATAAAGCAAAGTCTGCACAGGAGGAGATCAGGACAACTGGTTCTGTTTGAGGGAACCAAAGCCCTCAAAACTCATGTTAAATGGAGCTTAGGGCTTAGATCTCTTTCATAAGGCTGGATTTGATCAATAATAAGTGTCCACTTTGTAGTCCGTAGCAAGCAGTGAAGGAGACTTGGGGATTTATCTTTTTCTAAACGACATTAAAGAACTTTAAAAACTGAAAATGTCCTTCTTACACTGGAGGCCAGATGATTCTAAAGATAAGCAGAGTGCAAATTATATTTCAGATAAAGGCACATAGGCAAAATGTTGTACCTATTAAATAAGTATATAGTTTACTGAATTGTTTTAAGTACAGGTTTATATCTGGTTCTCAAGTGTCTGAAATCCATTTTTTTAGGATCACTACACTGTTGCTAGGGTACTTTCTACCTTTGAAAGTTACTTTACGTGGTGCCTAGATGGTTGTAATAGTGTGGTGGTTGTGTTAATAAATATGATCATTAATAACACGTCATTACATATATGAGAGTTTAATGTGCACAAAAAAGTTTTCTTACATTTACAGACATAAGAGAAATCATTCAGGGTTTAAGCTCAAGTCTTGTCTGTGCTGTTACTTTAATAGAAAAAATACCTTGAGATCCATAGCCAGGTTAAATCCAGTAGTATAGTGTTGGTGTAGGGCAGTAGTCTATGCTTTTTGTAACAGACAAAATCTTAGATCTGGGTATGCAGCCTGGAAGAATTTTGTGTTACACAGACGCTTTTAATTTTTTACATATTTAATTTTCTGAATAATATGTGCTCAAGCCCCAGAGTCTCTATGACCTTTCTAACTACAGTTTATTTTTTATGCCAGATGGCTGGATGAGCATCAGGTTGTTTTTATTTTTATTCCTTAAAAAAAATCTTAAACTCATGTAGTAAGAACTTAATAGCAGAAGGGACAAACGGAGACTTACTTATTTTTAATACAGCATTTGTGGTATTTCTTGAAAATTTTTTCTGCTCATCCAGATTTAAAGGGAAAAAGCAAGATAGTGCTAATATTGCATCAAAAATATTGCTTGGCCTGCAAGCGTTTTGGTCTTCCGAATTATTTGCTTCTCACTAAGGGGACCATGTCTGTGCTCTCTAGTTGTATAGAAAGTCCTTATAACACAACATAAACTACATTAATGTATGCTGGTTTTCTTAAACTGCATAATAATTTAGTGGCTCAGTAATTCTGATTGTTTTTGTTTCACTCTCATAATCCTTCTAAGGATCAGCCACCTGGGGCAATGACCTACTATTTTTATGGCACAGTTGATCCATTTTCAGTTCTGTGCACACTTCTGGAGCCCTACTCATTAATAGGCTGTATAAAAAGGCTAAATACAAACAGTGTTTGCAAAGTACCCTCTCATTTACAGCTGCTTCTGTAAATTATTTCTATTTATGTTAATTACTGCATATTTAAGTTTGGAGAAACTGTCAATATAAAAAGCACAGGCATTTTCCATTTTAGGTTAAAACTGTGTGGGATTATTTGGATGCAGGATTTCTGATCAAGCTAAGATAAAAAAATAAGCTGCATAACCCAGCAAAATTAGGTTAGTTCAAGAAAGTATGCACAATTCTTTCCTCTAGAGTGGGAGAGACAATTAATTAATTTGGGGCTATTTCACGTACTGTGAAGAGACAAGGCCATTGCATTGGAATTTGAGAAAGCTATGAGTGGTGTGTTAACAGTCAAAGAAAGATTCTGCTAAATACAGGGTTTTGTAATTTTTTTCTCCTTTTTCACACTTTTCCTCCTCATTTGCAGATCATTATATTTCTGTAATAGCTTAGCAGCCAGGAGCCACAGAGGTAATGACAGTCCCTAAGTAGAACTAGCTGGAGGAAGAGCTGCAATTGCTTTTGGTTTGCTGATTACTGGAGGAGTTTGCCCTCTCACATTCTTGTGCCTTCTATTATTAAGTCTTCCTTATGAGAATGTAGCAAATAAAGATGAGAAGTACAAGTACAAGTACCACCTTTTGAAGAACAGAGCAGAACATACAAAGGGCAGTCCAGCTCTGCCTATTAAGTAGAGTCCCAAGCCAGTCATCCTTGACTTACACTACTTGCTGTAGAGAAATCTAAGCTGAGTCCTCCAGATAGATTTTAACAAATACATCCAAATGAGAATTATTTGGGTCTGTTCATACCTGTGTGAGATTACCTCACTGTGGTTTTGTAGTCTATGGCTGAGGAAGAGCCTAGAGTTTTTTGTCTTCTAGTATCACTGATTTTTACTGTGGTCCCACTGAGAGGATATATCTATCTGATCTGCTGAGCTGGAGTTCTCTCTCCCACAGCAGCCCTCCCACAGCTGTGCTTTGCACTGGTAGCTGGAGAGCTGATAACTCCCCAGAGTTTTGGATGCCGCTGAGCAGTGTACACCCAACATCAGCACTGTCTCTGCAATGATCTGCCCCTCACACCACTGCGCCAGACATGAACAAAATCTTGGGAGGAGACATAGGCAGGACAGCTGACCAAAACTAACCAAAGGGATATTCCATATTTTATTGTTCAGCAGTAAAAGCTAAGAGAATGGGGAAGGGCCATTTTAACCACGTTTGTCTCACAGAGCAACCACTAAGTGTACTGAAGCCCTACTTCCCAGGAAGCAGCTGGACATCCCTGCTGATGGGAAAGAGAACAAATATTTTGTTTTCTTTTTCTTCTGCAAATGACCTTTATTTTTGCTTTATAAAACTGTCTTATCCTGACCTACGAGGGTTTTTTTAATTGTTTTTTAATTTTCAGTTGCCCCTGTGCTCCTGAGGAGGGGAGTGAGAGACCGGCTTGCTGGGCACCTGGCATCCAACCAAGGTCAGCCCACCAGAGAGGATGTTCATAAAACAGTTACAGTTTGATACCATTCAGTGGGAAATTCTTGTACCTCTGTACACTTTGGCTTTTTAATATTTCTCTGAGACCTTCAGTCTGAAGGGCACCTTGTGAACCTGCACCATTTCTCAAGAAAAGCCTTACCTGGTCCCAAAAAGCACCAAAAAGGGGATATATGTTTCACTGAGAGTCCACTGGCCTTTTCCCAACCTCCCTCCATTTATTCTTATTTAAAATAAAGTATTGCTTACTCAACAAGCCTGGATGTTTACAATATGGCTTACAATATGACAAATGGTCCCCATTTTTTTCCCATGGAAGAATACACCTTGTGGAAAAGTGGATATTAAGCTTTTGTAGGTAAAATGCTACAAGTAGGTATATTTAAGATGAAATGCTTGTTCCTTTGCATAAGAAATACCTCACAACATTATATTTCAGATGTGTAGCTCATTCAAACAACTCTAGTTCACTCTGTCTCAGTCTTTATTATTTTTTTTTAATTTATTTTCTGTATACACATTAATAAGTAAAAGATCCATTCAGGTACCATATGTTTCAAATGTAACTCTCTATAATCTACCCCCTGGATATATTTTGTACAAAATTGCTTTTGAGATTAGCCAATCTTAACAGCCTGTGTGGGAGAGCGCAATGATCTGAACGCTTTAAAAAAAGTTCACACCTCCACTCTTCATACTTAGGCCTTTATATGACATGTTTCTCCTGAAAGGTTCTCTGAAAGGTGCTGTACTATAGTTAACTCTTTAGTCTGATAATTAGTTATTTTAGGGCTAAAAAGTCAGTGGTACATTTTTAAAAATCATGCAAGCTATTTAGAAACTCGGGATATTCTCCCCTTCTTTCCTCTGCCTCAAAAGCAAACTTTGGCCAAATTTTCACACGTATTTAGGCCTTTTACAAGACCACCCTAGAGAAATTTCAAAAGCCAACTTAAGTGTCCCACATATGGTTGAAGATTAAGCTGTTTCCCTGAGGCTATTTTGTGCATGCTTTAACAGCTTTGAAAATTCAGACACGGGGCATTTAGTAGTTCAGTTTTCATTGACTTGCAATAAAACCTAAGGTGTTGAGAGCCAGAGATTCTGTTTTCCAAATTGAAGAATTTGAGAAAATAAATCATATGGGTACTTCTGGAAATTGTGTATTATGCATGAAGTGCTACAATGCATGGCAGGGTAGGTAGGGATCCTGCCATGGCCAGAAATAGCAGTGGCCAGGGGCTGAGAAGGCGACAGTGCCAGGCTTCGATGACCTCTGGCAGTGAGGGAGGGGATGGAGACACAGCTGTGAGTGACCAGGCTGTGGTCTGGCAGGAATTTTCCTTCGGATGTGCAGAATAAGGGTAGTGGTAGGGAACAAGGCAGCAGTGATGGTGAGGAGGAAGGCAGTGCAGGAGGTGGTATCTTGAGGAGGGACTAGCACCTGGGGTGAGAAGGACTCTGAAGTGCCAGAAACCCTGGCAGCGAGGCTAATGGGCTGAATAACCTTGTAACAGGCCAAGTCTATGATCAGATGAAGCCAGTTGATAAACAGATCAATATAAAGAAGAGAGAAAGGGCAAAAAGGGAGTAATGGGGACACACACAGCCTGGGGTCAAAAAGAAAAGCAGTGAGAAAAGGTGGGAAACAAGGTGGTGAGGGATAGAGTGAAAGAAGAATCAAAGCCTGGAGAATAATATGTACATAAAAGATCCCTCCCCCTTCCTTAGTGAGAAGATGCAGTAAAAGGCAAAGATGAGAGAAGCACTGGTGGTAAAAAGGGCAGCACTGGAGCTCTGCAGTTGAGGAGTGGGTGGTAAAGGGCAAGTGACTGCATGGAAAAGGCTGGCACTGGGTAAGGGTGGTGGTGGTGGTGAGGAGGACAGGGAGGAAAAGGCAGGGCAGGATGCAAGGGGAGAAAAGAGCAGCAACAGCAGTACAACAAGCAACAATATAAAATCACAGATTAAAGTCAGTTGTTTTGGTAGGAAATTGTGCTGGGTCTGGATGGGATGGAGTTCTTTCTGCATATTTCTCAGTCTGTATGGTACTATGTTTTGGATTTGGGACTAAGCCAGTGTTGGTAACACATCAAGGTTTTTTGCTATTGCTGAGCAGTGTTTGCACAGCATCAAGGTTTTATCTGTTTCCCACTTAGCTTTCTTCCATTCCTCACACTCCAGTGGGGTGGAAAAGAGACTGGAAAGAGACAGAGTCAGGATAGTTGACATAAGTGGATGAAGATGTATCCATACAACACGGCATCATGCCCAGCAATAAAATGGGGGAGAGAAGGAGGGAAGAGAATCCTCCAAGGTAACTATTGCTTAGAGGTTGGCTGGGCTTCAGTCAGCATGTGGAAGGTGGTGATTGTTTTTGCTTTGTTTTTTTTCCCTACTTCTTTGCCTTGCTTATAAAACTGTCTTCGCTTATTAACTTCATTTATTAACTGCATTAAACTGCCCTTATCTTGAGTTTTCTAGCTTTCATTCTTCTTGTACTCTTCTCTGCCCCAGTGGGACAGGAATAAGCAAGAAGCTGTGTGGGAGTTTTGCTGCTGGCTGGGGTGAATACACCATTGAATTGAATACTGCTGCCTGGAAAGGCACCAAAGGCAGACATCTAAGGAATTGGGAGCAGAAACAGCTATGGGAAGCAGTAAAAGGCCAGCTGCATTACAGCTGCAAGCTTGCAGGAAAGAGAAGATTTGAGAGCAGTCCGTAAAGAGAGTGAGGAGGCTTGCTAGGAAATGAAGCAGCAATCACAGGCAGAAAGTGCTGGTGCTAGGACAAGAACAAAGCTGCAGGCTGTGCAGCATTTAGGAAGGTGCATATCTGACAGGCTGGTCAGAGGAGGGCGTCAAACAGGGTAACAAGTGAGAAAGAACAAGGAAGAGTAAATGGACAGGAGATGCAGCTTCTGGGCAACAAGGAGAAAGCAGGCAGCATTTAGGACCACAGTCTGAGGAGGAAGGTATGCAGCACATCAAACCTTGAGAGCCCAAGGTGAGAATGAGGTGCAGAGCAGAGGCAGGGGCTGGCAACAGCAGGAGGCAGCAAACATGCTCCTGCACAGAGATGGCAAAAGTGGTTAAACATCAGAACTGACCAGGTCAGCAAGTCAGGTACAGAAATGATGTGAAGAGGCCAGAAAGAAGCAGGGTAGAGAAATGGTGTTTATACAGAAAGAAAAAGTTGAGAGTTCAATCCAGAAATGTTGCTTTCAAAAGCTGTAGGAAGGACGTTTACAAGCACAGGAATCAAGCAGTGGCAAGAACAAGCTGGCAAAAGAGGCAGTGAGAGCTTGTAGCTAAGCAAAATGGAGAAGGCGAGCAAGAAAAGAAGGGGCTTGCTCTGTGTAAAGCTGTCCATGGGCAGCAATACATGCTAGTGGCATGGAAATTAGTCAGTGAAGAGAGGTGGGATGTGCAGGGGTCACGGAGTGGCAGGAGGAAGTGATGCCTTAAGTTTTTATATTTTTCAGCTCAGTACTGCTTTAGTGTATAACTGTAAAACTCCAGAGCCTGTCAGCTACTGCTCTTCCATTTTATTCAGACAAAACAATTTCTCTCTAGGCCTGAAACTCAAGGACACCTTACTGTCTCAGGCCCTGAAAAATGTAAATAACAGTGAATTAGGGGGGCTGGTAAATTTGAAGTAAGTGACTTTTTTACCTGAAACTGTAATTGGACAATTAACCTCTGAAATACAAATAGACCAAACTTATACCTGTCTGAAAAACTCATGATTGTCATGCATCTTGAGTGTGAGACTCTCTGTGAGATTCCTGCACTGCCCAAGGTGTACCCTTTGAAGACCTTTTCAATAAATACCTACCTTTATCCTTTAACTCTGTCTAGCCTCTGTTCTAGGTAGCCTTTCCAGGTATCAGAAGAAGTAAATGGAGAAGTTTGGTGGTGAAGGTGAATGGTGACAGGCAGTGAGTGAACAAGCATGGCCATCAGATGGGATATGAAAAAGTTGTGAGGGCTGTCTGCAAACAAGGCAGCTCCAGACAGGTGGAGACAAAATGAAGCAGCAAGAGCAGGCAGGATGGCAAACTGTGATAAGTAATGGCTTGGCAAGGTGATCTGAGAAAGGGCCTGATCATTTGGGGAGTAAGAGCAAGCAGTAAGTGGAACAGTAAATAAAAATAGTATGTGTAGAGAAAAAACACATATGCTGGGAGGAGGAAGAAGAGGAGGAGGAGGAGAGGAAACAGGTACCAAATGGGGCGGGCCAGAACAAGCAGTGAATTACAGTAGCAAGATGTGGTGGAAAACAGAGCAATCAGGAGAAGGGAAAGCAGAAGCAAGCAGAGAGGTGTTGAAGGTGCATGGCAAAGAGCAGGACAAAGCTATGGGACCATAGGGGAAGGTGACAATGAGACAGGAAAACAGCACATGAAGCAGTAAAATGAGATGGTGCAGTGTTGAGGGGAGAGTACCTAAAGGGAATTAGTTAAGGGCACACTAGGAGAAATAGGGCAAGGCAGGGACAGATGAGACTGTAAGGTAAGCAGCAAGTGAGGTGATGAGGCTGCAAGAGACAATGAGGAAATGATGGACAGGAATAGAAGACAGAAAGAGAGAAGGCAGTGGTGGAGCTGTAGGGGTGAGCCCAGCAAGGTAGGCAGAACTGAAACAGGAGATATAGTAAGAGATGGCAGAAAAAAGAGATGGAAGCGATGCCAGAGGCCGTGAATGGGGTGGGGTGTCACAGGCATTGGGGCTTGACTGGCACAGCCAGATGGAGGAAAGGGAAGTGCAAGTGGCAAGCCAGTGTATGCCAGTAGTGCACTGGGGAGAAGAGAGGAGATAAGCAGGTAGGCTGAAGTTACAGGCAGGAGAACAAGTGAAACAATGAAGGTTATGAGCAAAATACAACCCTGAGCCTTGCTGGTTGGCAATTGAAAATAATTGTATAGTATTGCATCTTGGACTTTTTCCAGACTTGCTTCCCCTCACCTGACTCTCTCATGTAGGGGGAAGAACTGGACTCTTCCCCCTCTCCCTTCTCTGTGGCTTTAAAAGGAAGAGCCATTTTTGTTATAATCACTGTCTGCACAAAAAACAGGATTCTAAATCTACTGACAGCTATTCTTTGTACTGCCTAGTAACTCTGGGACAGTTATTAACAGAATCAAGTCCTTGAATCTAAAGTCAGCATTTCTCCTTGTCTGTGCTAATGACCCGAGGTACTGACCTTTTAACTGTTGTCTCTGCCCTTTTGTTAAAGGGATTTGTTCAGGCATTTGCATGTTACAGCCCCCCAAAAAAAACCTCTGCCAGTTTTCTGGATTGAAAAAAGATGTAATCTGCTAAGCAGGGCTCTAGCAGACTGACTGGAAATGGACATAGTCTAAATCTGATTACTGTGGTGCAAAAATAGTTAAAAACTGGCTGTGACTGAAGAACTAGCTGGATTCATTTTTTATTGGCCTAGTTGGTTTCTTAATAGGGGATTAGGAGTAATTTATCGCTTAAGTCAATGTTGTGTTTACTCACACATCAAGTGGGTAGTAAAAAGGATAGATGCAGCATTAGCAAAGGCCATATCAAGGATTTACAAATAAGGAAAAATGAGAAAAAAAATCATTATCCGCTATTTATGTTTGCACCTGAAGTGACTCTGAAATTTTCAAATTGTTCTCATAGATCAGTTATATTCAATGGCAGATACATATATTTTATTGCAAGAAGCAGTTTAAGGATTTGTTTAAAGCTGAATCACAGTGAGCAAATATCAGCTTATCACACAATATCCTAAGGAGGAGCAGTGGGGAAGCAATCCAGTGGAGTTGACTCAGTCCTTTGTCCTTCCAAAGCAGATGAATTGAATGCTGTTTGCTGTGTGCCACGTTTCAAATGAAACATAGAGGAAGGCAGCCTTACTGACTTTGCCTCGAATTTATGGTCCATCTAAGGAACCCAGATGAAGTTTTCCATTAGGGATTTAAAATGTCGGCCAAGTTCTTTTCTCTGCTCAGTGAGAAAGTGCTGCAGTCTATGTGCACTGAGTACAGAAACTGCTTCTGGTCACCATATTCTTAACTTTGCTCCTCCTACATATTTTGGGGGATAATCAGTACCTAAACATCATAAAAAAGGGAACATGGACCCAAGAGTTCTTCATCAGCAGTTCCCTTTTGGTTCCAGTTTAATGGCAGGCCTGCTTGCTACTGCTCTCCCATGGAAGGACTGATGGATTCTGGTCATGCCACGCACATGGTGTGTATAATTAAGCACAAGGGCTGCCTCTAGGGTAAGCGATTATAACACATTTATTTCCTGCATCAAAGAGAACTCACATTTAATTAGTTTTTCCCAAGTGAAACTGATACCATGAGGGACTGTCAGTGAACTAATTTCAGATTGTGTACCATTGCAAGTCAGGTTTCTTTGAAATATTTAAGAAAAAAGTTTATCAAATAAAATGCAAGATTATTGCTGGGTTTATGTCACTCTGCATAAAAGTAGAAATGGGAAATTAGCTCATTTTCTTCATTATTTGCAAACTTTACTGTTGATGCACCCCAGTTTTTAAAACTCTAAAAGATATTAAGGCAACTTTGCCCATGGAAATATAAGATAAAAGCATTTTGGGGAGGACATCAACACTAATGAAGTCTGGTTTCCTCTGGATTTGCATCCTCCATTTGTATACCTTCACTACAACAATAATGTTAGACTTTCACTAAAGTTAACCATCTGTCCTCTCTGCTAGCTGGTATGAAGTACCATCAGTGTTCTCAACTACTGCTGACTGTTGAGGCCATAAGACAACTCAGGTTTTAGGGGATCCCAGGAGGACTGTAGTCCAAATTCCTACTCAAACCGAGTTAACTGTGCCATTAGACCAGGTCATTCAGAGCTTCTTCCTGCTGGGTCTTGAGAACCAACAAGGATGGAGACTGCTCTGACAGAGGCAGCATCATGCTTGTGATGCTATCTGCTCATCTGTGGAGCTCTAATCTGGGTCAGCCTCCTCCACCCAGCCTTTGATTTTTCCCAAAGCTGTTGAGGATAGGGTACATGGGGCTGGAGGACGTGCTTTGCTGTTTGATCATCTAGAAACCCACCAACGCTAAAAGACCTTCATGGGGGTGAGGGAGAAAAGATGAACAGATAGGTAAGTCCACACAAGTCACATGCACAAAAGCATCCTATTTCCCCGGTGTCCTATTTCCCAGGCATCCCATTTCCCAGGCTAAAATTACATCTGCAAGCACTGAACCTTTCCACAGAAACTCAGATAGGACCATAAAATTAATTTATATTGACAGTTTCTACGTTCTGAAGAAGCATGTAGTTCCCAGTTCCTATTTTAAGAGCAAAGTTAAGATAAAGCGATGCTCTTCTGCCTTGCAGAAACTGCAGCTGGACAGAATGAGCTAAGAGTGTTTTAACACAAAACTCAAAGGAACAGCGTCAGTCACCTCAATGATCTTTATTACTTCTGATACAGCATTATTAGGATCAGTATCTCTCATTACTATGTTTCCATCTGGCACCTCAAAAAAGTTGCTTGAAATAGACGAAATCACATCACTGGGTCTTGTACTACAGAGAAAAAATATCATGTCAGGTCCATGTGTGCTGGTTTGGCTTAGGGTGGAGTTAATTTTCTTCACAGTGGCTGTGAGGCTCTATTTCTGATTTGTGCTGAACACAGAGTAGATAATATAGAGACCTTTCTATTATTGCTGAGCAGGGCTTGCACAGAGCCAAGGCCTTTTCTGCTTTTCACACTGGCCAGGAACCTCAGGGTGCATGGGAGGTTGCAAGGAGACACAGCCAGGACAGGTGACCCAAACTGACCCCACTGATATGGCATCACACTCAGCAAACAAAGGGGGGAAAGAAGGGGGAAAGGGTAATGTTTGGACTGATGACGTTTGTCTTTCCAAGTAATCATTATGTGTGGGGCCCTGCTCTCCTGGAGATNGAGGCTCTATTTCTGATTTGTGCTGAACACAGAGTAGATAATATAGAGACCTTTCTATTATTGCTGAGCAGGGCTTGCACAGAGCCAAGGCCTTTTCTGCTTTTCACACTGGCCAGGAACCTCAGGGTGCATGGGAGGTTGCAAGGAGACACAGCCAGGACAGGTGACCCAAACTGACCCCACTGATATGGCATCACACTCAGCAAACAAAGGGGGGAAAGAAGGGGGAAAGGGTAATGTTTGGACTGATGACGTTTGTCTTTCCAAGTAATCATTATGTGTGGGGCCCTGCTCTCCTGGAGATGGCTGAACACCTGCTGCCCACGGGAAGCAGTGAATTAATTCCTTGTTTTGCTCTGATTCTGTACTTAGCTTTCCTTTTCCCTATTAAACTGTCTTTATCTCAAGCCATGAGTTTTCCAGCTTTTACCCGTCTAATTCTCTTCCCAATCCCAGTGGTGGGGAAGTGAGCAAGCAGATGTAGGGCTTGGCTGCTGGCTGGGGTTAAACCACAACACCACATCAAGTCATTGCTCGATCTGGTTCTTGCAAGGTCTCTACTCCTACTTCACCAGTTCTGCTTGTGGAAAATGTCAGATACACCTCATCTGTCAGACCATGAGTTAAGGCATCATTCCACACAGGAGTAAAAATGCTCTATTCCCACACAAAGTGAAAATGCTCTAAAAAAAGGCAAACAAACCCTGAGTCTCAAAGGAAAGATCAGCAGTGAGCAAGTAAATATGAGCAAGACCAGTTAGATCTTTTTTACAATTAGCTGAAACTGCAGAGAGTTCAAATAAACATAAAAATAAACAAAATGCAGCATAAAGAAAAAGGAATATGAGGGCACTGTGCTTTCACCATGCTGTACATGTGAAGAGGTTGTCATGCAATAACAAATGAAGTTGTAATGACAAATAGGAAGGGGATAGCAAGTTGTTCTCAGATTCATCTAATCTAGCTATTTAGATGATAAGCCATATAAATCCTTGTGCTGTGTCATCTAACTCTCCACTGTGCAACTGCTATGATCAGGATGATGTTAAACGTCAAGGAATTTGTTCATTCATTACATGATAGGATGACAGCTTACTTGAAAGGCTTACAGATAAAAGGGACAGAAGACATGTTTCTTAATTCATGCTCAAATAATTTATTCAGCCCATATGCACTGCTCAACTTACAGAACTACAGTGAATTAATTATGCGATACAAAACAAAGCATATGTGTGCATTTTGTTGAAGCCAGAAAAATTATGAAGCTGGTATATAAAGCAATTCAAATCCAGAATATTTAGCTTTTTGAACCAGTTTTAGATCTACGCAAGTTTTAAAACATCTACACAACAGAATGCATGGGGAGATATCTGGGTAACTTTTGGTAATCTTTAGTTTTCCTAAATACTGAGGCTGTAAATCTCTGAAAGTCGTTTATTGGCAAAGGCTTTTCTTCAGAGACTTTTATATGAATGATGAATATATTGAATTAAACTAGCTAGAAGATTTTAGGACAAAGTCAAATTAGCTCCATTAGTCTCAAAAGTGATTAAATTGAAAGAACTTTCTTATAAACCTGGAGTAATAAGAGCTTTTTAACAAATCCAGAAGCTATTATCGCCTAGAAATGTATGACTTGAATGTTTCATAATGAATCTGTGAAACATCGAAGTTGAGTTCACAGCAGAATAAGGAGGTTTTATTGTATTCCTGTCTTTTTCTACTGTCTTATCTCTTTTTAGATTGTGTAAAATTATTTAACTTATAAATTGAGGTCCTTTTTGTTTTTTCTGAATGTGGCGTCACCTTCTGCTTTTCCTGATAAAATGGGTTACTGCCTGTTACCCCCGAGGGCTAGATACGCTGCTGCACGTTTGTGTCGTCTTACCACCAAACGATGTGGTTCTATTGCAGCTCTGATGTGATATAATTAAAAATATTGCCTTCAGTGAATTACATGGGGTTTTCATTAGGAAGTCTTCCGAACTCCCAAAAGATTTTGCAATTGGTCTCTGGTGCAAGAGACCATTTTTATGTATTCTCCAGCCTTTGAGCATGAAGAAATGTGGCAGGAACATATGTTATACTGAAGTCTCCAGGACTTCTAGTGTCCCAGGTAAATGTTGCAAACATGGTAGGAAATGATGAAGAAGTTTTGCCCCACAACAATACACTATTATTACCATTATTAACCTTTCTATGGCTGTTATAATTTAGAGGATCTTGAGGTTAGTGCTTGACCCCAAGTGGTAATTAGTTGTACCCCAGCCAATTGGTTTCAGACTGTAGATTAGAAGTAATAAATGCAGAGACAAGACTATGAAGTGAGCAAGCTGAACAGAGAGAAGGGAAGGCAATAATTCCTGCATGTATCTGTGTGTAAAACCCAGTTTGGTTGAAAGGTGACAGTGTCCCTCCCAGTATCCTTCTGGACAAGCTGTTCAGCTGAGATGAGCAGCTACATGGTGCAAAGGGTGAAGAACTGGCCGAAGGGCAGAGCTCAAAGGGTCACTGTGCATGGGACTACATCTGGCTGACCAGTGACCATAGCGTTCCTCAGGGTGCAATTCTAGAACCAGTTCTGTTCAATATTTGTATTGATGACCTGGATACAGGAGCTGAATGAACAGTTAGTAACTCTACAGGGGAAACCAAACTGGGAGGTGCTGTTGGCTGTCTCAGGGGAGAAGAGGCCCTGCAGGGGTACCTGGATGGATTGGACCATTGGGCAATTACCAGTGGCATGAAATACTGGATTCTGCACCTGGGATGGAGTAACACCAGACATGAGACTAAACTGGGAGAGGAGTGTCTGGAGAACAGCTCTGCAGAAAGGGATCTGGGGGTGCTGGTAGCCAGGAGGGCAACCCCCATCCTGGAGTGCATCAAACACAGCATCACCAGCCAGTCAAAAGAGGCAATTATCCTGCTGTATTGCAGCTCAAGGCTGCATTGGTGCAGCCTGCTGAGGGGCCTGCAGTTCAGTTTGAGAAAGATGTGAAGATACTTGTATGCATCCAGAGAAGGGCACCAAGGCTGGGGAAGGGGCTGGCAGGAATGTTCTCTGAGGAGTGGCTAAGGGCACTTGGATTGTCTGGTTTGGAGAGGAGGAGGCTGAGGGGTGACCTCACAGCTCTCTACAGCTTCCTGAGGAGGGGAAGTGGTCTCCAAAGAGTCCAGTGTCTGGAGAACCACCAGTGTCTGAAGAAGAGCAGGTCAGCACTGAAGTCGAGTCCTGACAGGGTCCTGGGGCTGCTCACAGGCCTCAGTGCCTGGCACTGGCCTCCCCTGGGCCCCCCAGCCCCAGCACCTCCTGCCCAGGGCCCAGGGGCCGTGTCCCACCCCTGCCTGGGACCTTCAGTCCCTGCCTGACCCTGCTGTGGGTGTGCCTGTCTCTGCCCCTGTCTCCTGGGTGGAACTGGGCCCTGCACTGCAGAGAGCTGCTCTCCGGGCCAGAGCCCTCACACCTGGCTCGGGCCTGGCCATGCAGAGCTCTGGGTGTAACATGGCAGGACTCTCCTCTTTCTCCTCCTCCTCCTCCTTCTCCCTCTCCCTCTCTCACTTTCTCTCTTCTCCTCTCCTTTCTTCTCGATTTTACCAAGCAAGTAAGGTAATACCAGGTCATGAAAGTGGACTTGGAATTTGATCAACAGTGAGATCTGATTTCCATGTTTTATAATTAACACCCGAATGGCTTAGATTTGGCAGAGTGTATGCATTTTGGGGTGGAGTTGTTTGCTTTTGGGTGGTTGCATTTAGGAGTATTTGCTATTGGATGTTCTGTTGGTGTAGGGACTGGGGATCTGATCTAGGACCTTTCAATCCCCTTTACACCTGTGAATAAAGAAACAACATTCTCCATACCAAAGGCTTTAATATCAATATAAATGAAACACTACAGGCAAGTAATTTCATATCTAGCCAGGAGTTCTTTTCTGAAGCCGGAGTTCCATTTACTAATAAGGTCTGTCACCTTTTTTTTCTGAAGTACTGTACATTTTAAATATTAATCCATGGAGTCTTACTTTTAGCTTAAAATCAAGATTTGCTTTATGTTGTTGGGTATTTTTATATACACGAATCAGGTCTTAATATTCACATTAGGTTGTCTCAGTTGCTTGCATGATATTAGGAAGTTGTAGTTTACATTCTGTTAGTCACCCTTGGCTGCTTTATCTTCACTAGCCACAGATCAAGAGCTCTCTCACACCACAGGTGTCTCTGAGGGAGGGTCCAGGCTCTGCTAGACACAAATTGTTATTCTTCACTGCTTTCTAAATATGAGTTGTGGGAGGCAGGGAAGGAGAGAGGAAGGGAAAAGCTAAATGAGACGACCAGTGGTCTGTGCAAAGCTGAGAGACATGAGACTCAGGATCAAGTCCCAGGTATGCGACAGAATTTCTTCACAAGCTTTTTAAACCAGCTTTATCTATGCTTACCAGATAACTAGCAATGCTGTGGAAATGTTCCCAAGCCAGATGGGCACCAAGAAGAGGGCTGCTATCCACATAGCACTCTATTTAGGCTACCTAACCCTCTAACTGACAAGCTGAGTATCTTCCAGACTTGAGTATCCTCGAAGCTGCATTGTATTTGTAAACACCCCTACTTCATGCTTCAGCTTTTTTTTTCTATGAAATCCTTCTTCCCTGATCACACTTCTTGGACGAACTGCAAGGAGAGGTGCTATTTCTCATGCTATGTTTGGATGGCACCCAACAATGGATGTCATAATCTGTACCCAACAGTGTGATACAAATAAACAGAAGGAGTGACCTGCTATTATTTGCTTGTACTGCTCTATCAGACAGGGATAGCAAGCCAATTTTACACCCTTCAGAGTGAAAACATACGTAAGCCTGTGGGTAGAATGATAAGATTGTAGATTGGATTAATCTTTCGAGAAGGATAGCAGGATTTGTATCACCTATCAGACATCTGAAGTGGTCTGGATGAACTGTTTTGTTCCAGTAGTGAGATAGATTACAGGGAAAAAAAAAAAAAAAAAGGGAAAACCTGACAGAATATCACTTAGACAGCGAAACAGTGACCACCATCAAGTCACACTTCACTGGCTAGAGTTCTCTTTCCCCAGAGCACCTGGCCAATAAGCCTTTCACAATAAGCCTGTCACAGGATGGTGTAGGGGTCAGCGTCCCCACATGCCCAAGGTACCTCTGCAGGTTGGCATTTCTTAATATGGGAAGAAGACAGGCTGTGCTGCTTTTTTAGTGATTTCTACCTCCAGCTTGCTAATGAGTGCTTTCCCTACTCCAAAAGCTACCTGGCTCCCTCTGTCTCTTTTTAGCAATCTGCAGTTACTCTCATTTTTTTCCAAAGGACACACTTTAGGTGAGACAGTCTGATGCTGGTTCAGAAATTTGCATGGCAGCCCTACCGGGATGTCCTGAACCTCGTCCTCCCCCTCTGTACTTGTGGTACTGTCTACTAAGTGTTTCACCACTACTGAATCACAAACACAATGGCAAATAAAGCAGAAAGGGAAGAGATAAAGCGCTTGTCTTCTCTGTGTTGAGCCATACAGCCTAACAGCTGGTATAGCATATTCTCAGAAGCCAGCTACCCTGCCAGCCATTGGAGGGTATGGCACTCTACACCTAGTATTCTAAGGCATGCTGGGGTTTTATTTACAGGATTTTGATCTTATTTTTGGCTCTTCTGAATCATAACCCGAATACTGCTGTTATACTATGGATCCAAGGGTCACAAGGGCATGCTACAATTATGAAAGATTAATGAGATACTTCATTAACCTTTGCACTTTTGACTGCTCAGAAATATCTTATCTGCGTTATTTTAAAAAAGAAGAAGGAGGAAAAAAGTCTTAGTAAGAGGAAGCAAAACACTTTGGTTATTAGAACACTTTTGTGCCAGAATTTGACACTGGACTTTTTTTGTGGCTGTTGTTGTTTTTTACTTTATCTTCTCTCTATGCTCATACCTTTCACTGCTCTCTTTTCCCTGCTTTCTCCTTTCTCTCCAGGCCTGCTCTCACATCACTCTGAAGAAAGCAATGATCTTCTCAGTGGTAGAGGGGCATCTCACAGACAAACCACCCAAAATTCAGGAAAGTTTGTACTCTCATGACTGTGGTTTTAATCTTCTTTCATTTTGTGACAGTTTTGCAATACCTCCCATGATTTAATGGTGATTTTAGAGGCAAGTTTATCGTAGGTAAAAGAAGGAAGGTAACCTCCTATTCATGTAACTGCTTTAGGACTGCTCTAAAGAAATATGAAAACAACTCTAAAACACATATCTAAGAAAGGAAAGGTTTACCTTCTGAGACTAAGTATCCAGGACAGTTTTAAACTACGTTAGAAATTTGTTTCTATTGGTGTAGTGAAGAAAATGAGTAAATGAGAAAAATCACAATAACTATAACTTTGGTCAAGCCCCATTTTTACGTGTTTAAATTTTGCCTTAGATAATTAATTATCTAGGTCTTGACTTGCTTTTTTTTTGTCATACTGTACTTTGAATTTTTATAGGAATTTGAATTCAGTGGATTAAGCACTGTACACAACATTTTCTCACAGTGCTAAATTGCTTTTTGAGTCTCTTAAATCTCATTCAAGCCCAGTAAGCCTGAGATTCCAGAATCATTTAGGTGTTCTTAAAGCTCTTCTTTAGCTTATTCTCTTTAGGGGTTACAGCCCTAACTCCAAAAGTTAATAATTTAAAATCAGACAAGATAGTGAAATAATTGATGTGAGCTTGATTTCATGGAGGGGAAAAGTCAAAGATATCAGAGGAGAAAATTTCACACATCTATCTGTATCATGTAAAGCTAAGATACATCTTTTCCTGTCCTTCTGTCTGTTTTAATTCCAAGTTTCAGTGGTTTGTCCATTGTCCAAGCTTGAACTGGACAATAGGCACAAGTCTTTGCTCTTGCTGCCACAGTCCCCGCTGGTGTAATCTCAAGGTGGTCCACCTCCTCTCCTTAGTCACTTTACTGTCTGTGTTAAGGAAACATCCAACATTGTATCCAAAGCAAGCTCTTTTACCTCCGCCAAACTGTGAACTTCCCCTTTTTAATTTGTCGTGGGATCCCCTGACCTCACTGGGGTTGTGTCAGTAACACATTGCACTTTTATGAGAAATGCTCTTTGCCTCCTGTAAAAAGAAAATGAAGGAGGAAACACTGGTGATTTGCGACTCCAGAATATTGCTTTATGCTCAGTAATGAACCTGCTTCTTGATGGAGGGAGATGGGATTTGGAAAATGCTGAGGAACCACTCCACGAACATGATTTGCCACTGGTTAGGTATTGGGTGTAAATCACTGTCCTTAAATCTCACACCTGTAGCAAGCTCCTAGCTCATCCACTCTAATTCACCTGATGTTGAATGGTCACTTTCTAGAGGTTTTCTTTGAAATTTTTAGTTTGCTTTAGAACATAGAGGCTCTTTACTAAAAGACAGCTCTTAATGCTGAGGTACTCCTTGGTAATACCCAGTTAAGCTTGCATCACTTTCACTGGAGACTGGGTGAAATTCTTGCCTCACAGAAATTACTGCAAAAAACTCCATAAGGGAGGCTAAGGTCTTCTCCCATAAGACCAGACAAAGGCCAAGAGCCCTTAGCAGCCTTTTCATTTGCCAAACGAAGACCAAAATCCTTAATTTCATTCAAAATTTGCACCTATAGGTAGATTAGTAATTTAGCTAGTACCTAAAACACACAACTTTTTTTGTTGCATGCTGTCTGACAAAGAATCCTGGACTCTGGAGGAAGGCTAATGCAGTCGAACAGTAACAAATTATTTATAAATGAGCATCAGGCCTTGTATTGCCTTGCCAAGGCCTGCTTGGAAATGCCCATCAATCAACTTTAACTGGTGCGCCTAATCTCCCACTTCAATTTTAGGGCCTTTTTCATCCCTTTTTTCCCGTAAATATACTTTTTTTTCCTCCTCACAGAGGAACTGGTGAAGGTCAAACATCAGTCCCTCTTTTTACACTGCACAATTTAAAGTCTATAGCGATGAACTCTATATTGAACGCTTGTCTTAGTTCAAGATGTTTCTAACTTGGGCTTTTCACAAACTGTTATTGATCTCCGCCTCCAAACCAGTAAATCCTTTCGTGTAGTAATTCCATAAATACAGCAGAGTTGGGAAGGCTTTGAATCTTCATTTGATCAAAAAGTTCCAAATCTCTCAGATAAATCTATAGCTCTCAGTGGCAACTTTCAAGGTGTTCAATCATCTTTCCTTGGACACTAAATGAAATGCCTTGAGTTTATGTTTAATCTTTTGCTATGCTTCCATGACATCTGTCCTAAGTATATTGTCTTCAAGTGACTGTCAATTAAATATAGTTCACATTCATCATAATAAAAAAAGAAGTTACCCAGTTAATAAATTTAACTAACTCTTTTTCTCTTCTTTTAATTTGTGGACATAGACAGATATTTCAGGAGCATGGGGGGAGGGGGGGTAAAATAATTACCTGAGTCTGCTTAATGTCTTCCTGTAAAGTTGTTTAAAAACTGGTTTTGTAGACTCTAATCTCTATTTAGTTGGACTATTTATAATAAAGCCCATTAGAATCTCCCTTGAAAATATTTGGATTGGGTGAAATTAACTTCTCACGGGCACAAAAAGAGGCAGCACTGGCTACTAATTTAGATGTAGGGTCTGAAACAGTGCCACGCATTCTTCTTCACTCCTTGTTCTTTAGGTGCTTGACAATGTGGGAAAAGTAACTACCTCAACAACTATAGCTGGAGTTACTTTTTAAATTTGGTAATACATGTCTGTATTCTGTCTGAAATTTGCATATTTTTACTGCTAACACAATTGTTCTGCTACCTGGAGTATGTCCTTTCTTTGTTCTATAAGGGGTGGAAACAATATTACAGATATGAAAATAAGGGATTTTCTCCTGCAGAAATGAACTGTCATCTTATTCAGAATATATCTCTTTTATTGCACATCTTTTTATCATTCTCTCAAATAAATGTTCAAAAATACACCATGCAAAATATCTCCCAATGACACTCACAAATCAAAACCTCCTTATTCTATTAGGCATTAAAAACATCTATTCATTAGTGATACCAGTTTTACGGCATTTTATAACTTTTCTTATTTCTGAAGTCTTGTCTGTGTTCAACAAAAAAAAATCTTCCTGTTTCTGTCCTGCAGAGACAATCTTATGCCTGTCTCTCTCTGCTCTATAGGCAGTCTCCTAATCTGAAAGATATAATCTGAGTAAAATTCAGAGGAATTGTTTCTTAGTTTGAATTTGAGGTTGAAGTTTGCTGCTTCTGTTTCAGACTCAGAGAAAGAATATTTGTGTCTGAAAGTTTGTCTTCCCATTATTTGTCAACCTTTTCCTCACAGTCTTGACTTCATTATACATTAGCATATCACAGCTACTGCCATACTACTACTGTCCAAAGAAGACAGTAACTGAAGACTGATTTGAAAAAATAAAGGTGCCCTTGCAGGGCTCTAGATTTGAATTGTTTATCATTCTTTTGGATAAAGGTTTGTGGTTTTATCTAATTCACTCTTGGCCGTATGTTTCTCCTTCTGATATTCCTGTAGTCTCCCAAGACTTTCTCTGATTTTAAGAAAGCAGTTTGTTGGCCAGATAAAATAAGGCCACAATGACACTTAGCTAAATCAAGGCCTCTTTATGATTTGCAATTTCTTTCCCAGGGGCTTTCACTTTAAAATTCCTCTCAGTTTATCAAAAAATTCCTAGCTGCTCTTTAGCATCCAGTTAAATTTAATGGTTTGTATTTTTTGTATTCAAATGAAAAAGTTTTGTTGATCATTTATGCTAGTTATAAGGCTCTGCTTTTTCCCTTCCTCCTTACTCTCAAATGTGAGGTGAATGCAACCAAGTGAAATTCTTTTATCACAAGGAATAAAGCCAGTGGTTATTAAATAGTAGTCTGTAATTTGCATTGGCCTTGTTGCACTTTTAATGAAAAGCATGATAAAAGAAGTGCATAGCAGCTCACAATAAACGTTTTAGGGTAGTAGTTCTGCCTTGTAAAGGTTTGCAAATCCCTGAGCTTAATCACAAAGAAACCATAGCATTTTTGTTATGATGCTATGTTGGATCTGGCAAACATTCACAATGTTTGAAAACAGTAATCAGTTACTAAAATTTGTTTTAGGATATGTTTGTTTTATTTAAACCCCCCCCCCCCAAAAANACACCCCACAAACATCATCTTTGTCCAGCAACCGTCCTTCCTCCCAATAAAAAAAAAAGCATTGTTATATTTTTCCTGTAAACTAAAGTAATATATACAGACACATACAGCAAATATATATAACAGGTATCTGGAATGTCAGATTTAATTCCTTTGAGCCTGCAAAATCTAGTCAGGAAAGGAGCCAGACTGTGCTTCCAAACTTTTTAAATATGTCATCACATTTGTGAAGGTCTGGTTTTGCACCAGGGAGACTGGCAGTAGAATTTAAAAGACTTGATCCAGGAAACATAACAAAGGATGATTTGAAGGACCGCATTTCTGGTAAACAGAGTGTTGTTAAATAAAGTATATGCCAATGAACAGCACACAGCCACTAGCTCTCTAACACTGCTTAGATCCAGCACCCCCACCATGTTAATCTGGTGGAACACATGCTCTTAAAACCAGACAATGTGCCAGAAACTGACCCAAAAAAACACCCCAAAATTGGATACAGTGGGTCAAATTTGACATTCATTTGGCAGATAAGAACACCTGGTATTCACCTGTCTGCATTCAAAGAGCTGGCCAGCTTGCAGTTCATGCAGTTCATCAACATTGCTTTCATTTAGGGTCTACCTTATGAATGACTGACTGCCTGTGAAGTTCCACGTGAGTGCCTCCTTCCATTTCTTTTTACAAGGGATAGGAGATACTAAAAATAAACTCACAAGGGATGAAAACTAATTGGAAAATAGCACCCCTCCTGAAACACTCCTACAGCTGTTTTAACCCAGAGTACTTTTGGATTGTGTTCTACAACACATTCAGCTTACTTAATGTTTATATGACTTGACTTCTTTTTTAATTCTCTGCTTATACACAGAGCCTGGTACAAAGTGGAAACTTATTAACTCTTCTACACTAAAGAAACATACACAGAGCCATAAAGAACAAGAAAATGAGAAGATTCTCAAGGCTGACTTGCAGTCTGGCTAGCATGGACTGAGACAGGGATAACACCCTGGGAAACTATTATGAGCCGTAACTCATCAGAAAATACTTAGAAGAGAATCATGCAATAATTAAGGTTAGAAAAAGACTTTCAAGATTATTGAATCCAGCCTTTGACCAAATACCACTATGTTCACTAATCCATATGACCCAGTGCCACATCTACTCACTTTTGAACACTTCCAGGCATGGTGACTCCACCACTTCTGAGGCTTAACCACTCTTTCACTGAAAAAAAATTTCAAAATATCCAACATGAACCACCCTTGGAGCAACTAAAGGACATTTTCTCTTGTTCTATCACTGGATGCCTGTCATAAAAGACCAAGCCCCTGCTTCCTACAACCTCCTTCCACGCAGCTGTAGAGAGTGATAAGATCTCCCCTGAGCCCCCTCCTGTCCAGGCTAAACATCCCCAGCTCCTCCAGCCTCTTGTCTGAGGATTTATGTTCCAGACCCTTCACCAGCTCTGTTGCCCTTCTCTGGATGCACTCCAGCACCTTAATATCTTTGTAGTGAAAGGCTCAGAACCCGAGATACTCAAGGTGCAGCTTCACCAGCACTGGGTACAGGGGAACGATCACTGCTCTTTTCCTGCTGGCCAAAAAATTGCTGACAGAGGCCAGGATGCCACTGGCCTTCTTGGCCACCTGGGCACACGCTGGCTCGTGTCGAGTCACGGTCAGCCAGCAGACCCAGGTCCCTTCCCACTGGGCAGCTTCCCAACAGCCACTCTTCCCGCAGCTTGTAGCGCTGCCTGGGGTTGTTGTGACCCAAGTGCAGGACCTGGCAATTCACCTTATTGATCCTCTTACCATTGGCTTCAGCCCACTGATCCAGCCTGTCTAGATCCCTCTTTAGAGCTTTCCTGCCCTCCAGCAAATCAACTTGGTGTTGTCTGTGTGTATGGCCAAGCAATAAATATACAGATATCAGGAGTAACTTTCTGAATGCAGGGGTTTATCTACATACAGACTGGTATGCATTTCAGTTCTGTTATAAAGCCATTGCATTTTAAGGTATTGCTTAAATCACACCATTGATAACTTCCTTCATTTTGAAAATGGGTGTTATTCTGGACCTCATCTATTAATGTTCAACTGTCCAAACAAAGGGCTTCCCTACTGAAGTTGAAGCTATCTATTTATTACTATTTCCCATGGAAAATGTCACCGACAACAGATGTATAAAGTGGCTGGTGTTACAAAACTGTTTTGTCAAAGAGAAAAAGAACTGTTGTCCTTTGGCTTTCTTAAGTCTTGCTTGGTGGCTTTTGATACATGGTCACATTAAGACTCTGTGCTTTATGCCACCAATATATTTTCAAAATTCAGTCAGTATGCTGTTATGTTTTGCACTTTCCTTTCAAAGTTAGGTGTTGTGAACAGCTCAGGTCTTGCACTTTCAAGGTTGCAGCCCTTAAAATTTACCCTCCTCAAAAAGTGTCTTGCCAAGTGTCAGAGATCTAGAGTTAGAAGTAAACAGTTGACAGGACCATTTAACTTCTATTCTGAGGTATTCCTCCTGTAATAATACAAGAATGACATAAGAAGACACCAGAATCCATTATCCATTTCCTCCCCTGACATAATTTAGCTAGTTAATGGAGGACTGGTTTATTGCTGAAAAAAATCTGATATTTATACATAGACTTATTGTTAATCTTGTGTTAGGAATCTGGTTCTCTGTCATTTTCCACTTTACCCCTAGATTTTTAAAAAATATTTGCTAATTTTAGATGCACTCTTTTGGATGGGTAAATTTATAAATATGAAGTCCCTTCAAACTTTGTGGTGAGAGGAGACTGAGGAGGAGAAATTAGATAATCGTGTGATTTTGTACTAACAGTCAGTCCACATAAATGGTTATGCATGAATCTATAGAAAACAGGGATTTACTCTCTCTGATACTGAGAAACTAGTTAAAGCTTTTCTTTTCTCATGTCCATGTTCATGAATGAGAATAAACTGCACTCACAATTAATCTTTTCCAGGTACATGCATACTATCAAATTGTTGTCTCTACACAATGCACACTTGGCTCTCCTAGCAGTCTGCACTGAACATATTTCTTCATTTCTTATTTATCGCTTTAGTTGCCCTTATTGGTTTCTTTCTGATTTATTTCATATTTTGGGTCAAAGCCAGTGCTTTTCCACCAGCACCAACTTGACTTACAAAATAAATCTTGGCATAACAGAAACAAACATAATGGCAGCACCAGGGTGGTGTGTACAAATGCAGACCTGGCCTCAGAGAGCTGATGCAAAATAGTGCTTCTATTACTCCCTTGATTCCTCACTGGGTAATGCTACTGTTTATGCATTTCAAAACAGCAATCACCTCTTTTTGCAGCAGTAGCTTCACACTTCATGCTTGTCTGGAGTTAATGGGCTCAGGCTGTACTGGGATCTCTTGATTAAGCTTTGCTATGGTGAAACACTTCAGGTGTACTATGTTTGATCACAGCCCCAGCCTGCACAACAGAGCCTCTCTTTCCCCAGCAAAGCACCTTGAGCATATGGCTGGGGCTTTTTTTCCTAGTGTTTGCTGTAGTTTAGCTGCCTCCTTGGCAGTTTAATTGCTCATCTTAGCATGTCTTAGGTTATTTAGGCCAAACAGCCCAATCTGGTGGTTTGCAGTTACATATTTAAAGCATTAACCAAGCACTAAACCAGTAGACTTTTATTTGATTTTTTCCCCTCAGTTTGTTTAACATCAGTAGGATTCTTGAGTGCTTGAGAAGTATGAACATCACATCACTTTTGGGGCACATAAAGTTTAAGACTGAAGTGTTGATATGGTCAGAAAGTGGGATTTAGGAAAACTAAGCTCTTCAGCTGCATGTCCCAGCAGGGGCAGTGAGAAAAGAGAACCTGAATGAAGCTAAAAACAGGGTAAATCCATTCGTGTATGTTTACAATATGTTACACCACACTCAGTCAAGGTAGATGGAGAAAGGGCTACCACAGCTGAGCTACTTCTGAACACCTAGTAGAACTCAACTTTAGCAAAATTTCCATTATTACTGTGTTCCTGATGAAGCAGAGAAGAAAAAAGGCATTAATTGCTTCCCCAATTCGACCGATTAAACATCTCTCATGTAACTGATTAAGAAACCTCTTACTTCCTAAGGATTAAGTCTTTAGAAGGATGACTCCTGCTGGAGCTACCTCCTGCAGAGGTAGCTAATTCAAAGACACCACTCTAAGGTACAAGGCCTCCAGTCTGAAGTTCAGCAGCAGAAATACTGATACAGCTGATATAGTTAGTCCTTACATGATGTATTAATCATTGTTACATCTAATCTAAGTAACTGTCTGCATTGTTTGTGGTTTTTTGTCACAATTACCCATATTTATGTATATATATACTTTTGACATGTAGAATGTACACAGCTAAAACTGGTTTGTTTAAATGTGTTTAAACAACATGTATGTGAATAAAATCTTGGGTTTTTACCTTGAAGGAATATAAGCAAGGTTCTACCACCTCAAACATTTTGTCTGGAAAATTTAACTCCCCAAGGTCTGCCTTTCCTTTGAAACAAACTTCCAATCCATACTGGATCTCCTGTGAGGTGTCACCTCTTGGTGATTCACTGCAATTCTTCATGGAAGGAATATTACTGGTAAGCTACACTTCCTATGTAGCTTAACAGAGCAGAAATCTTCATTTTCTTGAAACATCCAAATGTTTTCCATCTTTCAGGTACTGCTCATAAAAATACAGCTTTTTGTAAATGAAATGCAAGTCCTTTATAGACGATAACTCAGGAGAGTCATTGACTAAGTTTTCAGTTACAGAATGTGCTTTTCTAGCACAATGTACCTTACAATCTGTGGTCACTTTTTAAGCAAGTAATTAAACATTACTGTGAAGTATGTAAGAAAAATTATACCCATTTAACAGATGTCTGAATGGAAACAAAACAAAGCAGTAGCTGGAGGTCCCCAGGAGAGCCAGAACTGTGCGTTAATTTCCAACTCCTGTATATTAGCCTCTTTCATAACATCACATATTCTCTTCCCACTGCAATTTTCACAATTATTTCTCAGTAGATCAACTTTCTTCGAAATACAGCCTTTGAGAAGATGCTTTAATTCATCCTCATCCCCTCAATAACAAAATGGTCATTGTCCTTGGAGACTGTTTCTCTGAAATTCCTGGTTTTGCCTTGGACAGTGACCTCAGGAACATGCTGGTGGCCCTGTAAAAGAGCCCAAAGCATTCAGAATTGTTGCCTTGATAAAACAAGTTGGCTGCTCAGGATTGGTGAAGAAGACGACTTTGCAAAATAGCTCCTAGTGTAACTAACTGTTCTATTATGCAAAACGCCTTGTCACCAAACATTTGTTGTGTGGTCATGGCTGAGATATTTTATAATGCAGTAGGCTGCCTTTCAAGAAGAATCAACCTGAATTTTTTTCTTTCATATGTCTTTACCCTGTGTTTTAGAATCCAGTTCTACTGTAAGCATCTGAAAACGTCTTTACTGCTGCTGATAAAGCTTTCTTTTTTTTTTTTTTTTTTTTTGGTAGCTTAGTGGGAAGTGGGACAACTATTTTAATGTAACACCTGTTGTTGGAGGCTTATTTACCAAAAGAAATCATCCTTAATGGTTAAAGCCTTGAACTAGAAGCTGTTCTTATTTTCATTACTGTAACACCCTCAGGTCTCTTAAGAGATCTTGCACTTGCCTTTGTATTACACTAAGATATTACAGACAAACAGTAAGATGCCATTTACCATTCCTATCCCTGAAGAGCCCTCAACCTTCTTGTTAGTTGCCTGACTTGTATGCTCATTACTTTTTCTTCTTTCCCTCTCATCCATATGCAGTTTATTCTTCTTTCTATTTCACTATTTTTACTCATAGGATTCATCCCTACCATGGAAGTGTTTGAAAACAGCAGTTATATTAATCTGGCACTGTACAAATACCATGGTGCCAACCTGAAATACTTACAGTTTAAGATATAGGCTTGCTTCTGGAGTGGGTTTATTTAAAGAGGGAATTGTGCCTGAATAAGAATATGAATGGAGCTAGGCTAGTTTTATATTAGTTACATTGTGGAAACAAACTTTCTTACTCAATCCTACATTCCTATTTACTTTCTCTTTATAGCCATGTAATTCCATACACTTTGACAAAATGAATTATGAATTATGCTAGCATTAACAATAAGAGGAATAAATGCAAACAACACATGATACAGGTAAACACTACAGGACATGGCCATTAGAAGATATACTGGAATGCAAATTGTATGCTTCAGATGCTGAAAAGGATTGTGAGGTGCTTGCATTTGGTTATTTTTATTCCCCTCGATTTAGTCCAAAGTACCCAAGACGCTTGGTGGGTCTGTCACTCTGAGATGGATTACACAATGCAATTACTTTAGTAGAAGGAAGCTCTTGCCTCAAACTGTATGGAAGTCAATTTTATGCAGTTCAATTTGGATTTCAAAACAGTCTCCTACACGCAGAACATAAACACCCTCCCTCTTGTCTAGGTGGAGGCAGTAAAACGAGGCTCCTAATTCACACTAGGTGGTAGGAGGCATGCTGGAACAGGGCCCCACTTCTGCAGTCTGTGCAATAGGAGGGAGTCCCAGGCACCTGGGAAAATGGTGCAAAGCTGTTACAGTTAGTGCTGTGAGTTTTGTAATGGTTCCACTGATAATTGTAATGTCAGCCAGTAAAAGCTGGCTTTGCTTTTATCTCATTTCCAGATTTTGACTTTTTGTTCTTTTTGTTTTATTATTCTTCCCCCTATTCCAGGCTGGAGGTTTGTTTGAGGGAGGGTTGGAGGGGGTTATTTGGGGGGGGGTTGGTTTTTTTGTTTGTTTGTTGGTTTGGTTTTTTTGTTTGTTTTTTTTATGGTCCTCATCAAGCAGCTGTTCCTAATGTGGGTGCCTGATCACTGCTGCTTATCATTTGCCATAGTCCCTCCAGGACTCTCATGTCATCAACACCTGTTTCTTATTCTTTTGGGTGGTTGCTAAAAGGCACATTAACCAGATCCTTTGGTGTCATCCACAGAAATTACCTATTGCTAAGGTAAACAAAGACTAAGACTCCAACTCTATCATCTTCCTTTCTTTCTTCTATTTTTTGGGATTTGCTTTTTTTTTTTTTCCAGCCACTTCCATCATAGGAGGGCAAAATACCTGGTCCTTTTATTTTAGATAACCTGTAAATTCTTACTAATAATGTTCTCCCTTGATAACCTGCTAGCCACTCACCCACCAGCAAGCCAACACAGTTCTTAGTACCTGATTTTATAGTGAGCACGTCCAAAAAAAAGTCTGCTCATAAAACAACTGTAAATTTAACTTTTTGGCCTCTGATTTTTTTTTTATTCTTTGCTGAAATGAAGAGAAATAGACCCTTCCTCTGATTTTGCCAGTAGTTACAGTCTGCAGTTTTACCTCTGTAAAATTGCACTCTCGTTGGTGTGCTGTAAGATTTAAATCTTACAGTTCACACTGCATTGATCACTGCTCTAGTCCTGCTCTAAAGTGTCCTTTTAGTACATGTAAGAATTTTTTTTTAACTGTAATTGCTGGAATGTTTATTATTCTACATAGAAAACATACTCATTAGGTGGGACTCATTCTCCAATAAGTTTGTTTTTGCAAAGCTTTTCTCAGTGGGCAGTAAGGAGGACTGAGTTGTTCATTTTTTTGGAAAGCTTTGATAAGATGTTTAAAAAACCTTATGAAAAACAATACTAAATCTAAATCACTCTATTTTTAATAGGCAGAAAATGCAATTAACCATCTTTCCCTAGAGTAGCAATATAGCAGGCTCCAGCAGGTGTGTTACTATTACAATATCAGAATAAAAAGTCTAGTCAGCCTTTCACTATAAAAATAAGTGAAATGCAGAGCAGATGCTGTAATAACCATTAATTTACATTCACCAACTATATTTGTTGTAAAAGTAGATGAGGACACTGGAAAAACAAGTTATTTTTGGCTCTTCCCTGCAATATCACAAGTAAACTACTGTAATGTGTTTAGCAGAGCAATGAATACATATTGGCCAAATTTATCTCTGCTATAACCCTGCAGAAATGTAGAATGAATTTAGTTCTAAATTTTACTTTGTGGAAGGAAGTATAAAATTAAAGGAGTTTACTGAACATCACCAGAAATTTTCCCGATCTGGTACTGAACCAACTTTGAAAAACTTTGTAAGGAAACTGGAATGATATGCAGATTTGACCTAAATCTTACTGTTCAAAATTTACACTTCTAACTTTCTATTAGAAACAGATTTTAATGAGCTGTGTAATAACCTATATCCAGAGGAACTCAAAAGGAAAGTAGCATTTCTTGGATGCTGATTTCTGTCAGACTTCTGTGCTTACCACTGGGGTCTTTGTACTGATATTACCATGTAGTTTGTCCTGCACAACCACAAGTAGATGTTGACTCATTCGGACTACTGAGTGAAAGGGTCAACAGTCTCTTATGTTCTACAGTAGGTTTCATGTGGGGACACTCAAATGTTGTATACATAATTAAATGAACTTTGCCACAGGGAAATTCATGCTGTTTATTTATTTTTAGAGATGAAAACAGAAAAGCTGAACCAGCCTTACTGGAGGGGCTGAAAGTCCTCACTGCAAAGCACACTGTTCAAATACTGAAATAATTTGCCCCTAAACTCATAGAATTTGTGTCACTTCTGTCTGTTGTGTAATATTTTACACTCCTTTTGACTAATGGTAAAGGATAAGAAGCAGTGAAATAATTTCAAAATTATTCTTGACTTCACTTTTCATGAGATACTGTTATTAAACCTGAATTTTAACTTCTTTGCAAAGTTATCTTTTTGTATTGAGACCACAACCTAACAGATTGTGGTTTTAACATATCAAGACATAAGACTTTTTCTCTCTGATTGTTATTCATGCAGGTGGGTGTTTATGACATTTTGTCTATATTTTACTGTTTTACAAATCAGATTTTTCTTAAGCCCTGTTATGTATCTGCCTCAGTTTTGAATGGAAAACTGATTAATATTTTTTACTGGAGACTTGCTAGACCTGTGAACCACATCAGTTCAAATTGTTTCAGGCTGGCTATGAAGTCAAACTTTCAGATTTTTCCAGTGAAGCAAAAAAGCACCACACATTAAATAAATTATCAGAGGTTCATTTTAGTAGAAAATTTTGCGTAGGCTTTTGTTTTGTGCCTCTTATTTTTCAATGAAAACAACTGAGAAGATTCACTACAGATCTGCTGGTAAATTTAGTTCAAGATGGGCATTTCTCAGAGAGTAAAAAACATGCTTGAAGTATTTTTTCCAGCTGGAAGTGTAACCATTGTGCTGCATCCTTATTTTTAGTGGAAGAGCTAGTGCTTGAGAGTTTCATGCTGAGCAAATTTGAGCAAGGTGAGATAAGTGGTCAGACAGTGACTTTCAGTGAATCTCCCCCATCAATCACACAAAGAATGAGGGTAGGAGGAGAGAGAAAGAGGGGGCTTCTCAGATGAAATGAGGAGAGGTATGATGGTTTGAGATGCTTTGGGAAAGAAAGATACCTTATGATAGAGACAGGGCAATAAAGGGAGAGGATGACATCTATATATGTGTCCTTTTCAGTGGTCCTGTGTATGGTTCTGGCTTTAACCCTGACACAGAGGGATATTCACATGACTGTGGTGATTTGACACTGTCAGCTGCTTTCCCAGGACTCCCTTTGTTGTCAGTGGAAAGCAAATATTTCTCTAGAGGGTAATTTAGAAAAGGAGCCTAATTTAGTTGAGCAGAATTGGTCTTTAAAGAATACCTAGTTTTCTCCATTGCCTATGGAGGGCATCTAAATCTGGGTTTAAAGATAAATGGTGTTATTACTTTCTTTTCTGCAGTGGTTCTGCTCTGACTTTTAAGGTCCTGAGCAGCTGGACCATTTATGTTTATTCTGGAGATCTGTCAGTGCTCAGATACACACAAGGGAATGTATTTCAGATGCCAGACTTGAAGGGCATAAATTCTTAAACCAAATACATTTAAAAGACATAGAATCCAAAAGTTGAATCTCCATTAACCAACTTGTAATGGACTTAAAAAGAGGATATAGTCACAGGGGCTATAACCGGAGTACAGGATTGATCTTGATTGGCCACACGGGGTAGAAAAAACACATTTTACATTCTGGACAAGTATTTTATATCAAAAATGCTATCTGGAAAGGAAACTCTTAACTTTATTTGCATTGAGCACCACAGAATGGTGTTTTCAAGAAAATGTCGCTTCAACAATAGTTATGTCTACCTCAATAGGTAATGCAAGTGTAAGGTAGATGTGTGGAACAGAAGAGCTGATGCCGAGCATCTTGAACCCATTGTGTTTGGTTCACAGTGTGAGTTTGTGTTGTTCTCTGGACTAGCTTTAGTGCATTAGTTACCTTGAATGGATGCACACACACACAAGCTACACACAGCAGTAGAGAATGCATTTTCTATTTTTGTCATTATTGTTTTATAGTACATTATTGTCCCTTTTGCCTTTAATTTTTTTAGACGTCTCGTTTATTCTCCTTCATTTTCAGTTATTTGTATCATTCTTCCGAGGTTAGTAGGACTTCAGAGAAAACCTCATTCAGCCACATGAACTCCACTACCCACTGGCCAACTGAACAATTGCATCTTGACATATCCAGTGTCTTCAGACAGCATAAATTGTGAAAGAAACACTGAGAAGCTAAAATGTTTGTAGTATGCACTCCCTGTTATCCTGTACATATGGCATGAGCGTCTCATGGCATGTATGTATGTACAGCTTTAAGCTTCCCATTAACTTTGGGCACTGCAAAAAATAAATTATTATCTTCTGACAGTGTAACATAAAAGCACAACTAACTCCACAAACTCCAAAAGAACTTGGCCAGGTTTTCAAGTGTGGGTAATTAAGGACCTGCCAACCCTTATCTGTGGCACAATTCCAACAGTACTGTTCTCCTGCTGGCCTACTATTGCTATCCCCAGGAGATGCAGCCCTGGAGGAGTAATCATCAGCAAATTCCTTTCAGGCATTTGCCTGTCTCCCAAGATTCTCCAAAGTGTGGTGAGATTCACATCCGAGTTTCTTAATGCGAAGAGCAGGCAGGGATTGGTCACTCGTCAAGAGTATCTGAAAGACAACAAAGCATAACCTGGGTAGCCCTTCAAGCAGGAGTGATCTCAAGTGGGTGTTTTCAAACCATGCTCTTTTTTCAGACCTGTTCTGTTCAGGTATCATGCATTTTAATTAGAATCTGGAAAGGGTACCAACAAAAACGCAGATAACAGTTTATTGGCCTTGCCTTAGCAGAGAACTTGTGCTGGAGAAATGCACATTCTCATTGCACTTGCTATGCCATTTATTAATATTGCAGCAGAGGATGGTACAACTGTAATCATTTGTGACTTCAATAATTTATATCAATACACAATTCATGAATTCTCTGTTTGCACATTTGGAGAATGCTACAGCTGAAGAGGATCTACTGAAAATGTAAGAGATGAGTATTTCTAATCATATCCATGTTCTTTTCAGTTCCCTGGAAGAACAAGACAGCTACAAAATGCAAAGATACAGGTAATTGCTGGCATTAGAACTGCTGCAAAATACATGAATGAATGCAGGTCATAAAAGAAGAAAAAAGTTACCCATGAACCTAAGTGTGGGAAACAGTGTATAAACATTTTATTTTTAGCTCTTGAGTCATCAGAGAGCACAAAACGATCTCTGTTCAAATAAAATCAGCAACCCACCTTTCTTTTTTTGGATCTTGGTAGAAAAGTATGTGCATTTATATATTTGTGTCATGTTTAAAAAATACTCAGTTATCTCTCTCTCTCTCTCTCTCTGTCTCTCTCTCTCTGTCTTTCTTTAATAGACTCGGTTTCCAAAGCACAGTATATCAAAATGCCAACACAAAACTTCCTCAGAATTTGCAGCACTTTTTGGGCAGTAGGAGTTCTCCACTGGATGTAAAGTGAGGCAATCTGATGTGATGATCAGTAAGCATCAACTACCACTTTGTAAATCTGAGTCTTAGGTGCACAGTGGTTCTTAAAACCTTTTGGGGATTATAATGTGGGTTGCAAGAGACGTTTTTCTTCTGGGTGTTTTTTGTTTGTTTGGGGGGGTTATGTGGGTTTGTTTGTTTCTTTGTTTTGGGGGGACAGGTTTTTTTGTTGTTGTTGTTGTTTAGTTGGTTTCGGTTATTTTGGATTATGTTCTGGGTTTTTTTGTTGTTTTTTTCAATTTCAAACATTTGGGATGCTGAGGTGTTTTCTGATGAAAGCCGGTTCTGTGGGCATTTAGAGGTCAAACAAAGCTGCTGTAAATGTCGAGAAAAACAAACAAATTAAAAGAATTAACTCTGTTGATCAACTGTCAGTTCATGGAGCCAATTATGCCTAGCAAGCACATAACTGCATAGGAAAGCAGGGCAGATTCTCCTCTGGTGGCAGACCAGTTATATTTGAAAAGACAATGTGTCATCTGTCACACTCAATGGCATGAGAGCTTTCTTTTCTGGACATAAAATGTAATCATTGCCAGAGGTTGGAACTTGGGCTTGGCTCTTAAATTTATTTATTTATTTATGTTATTTGTCGTGAAAAAAATGACAAATCAAGGCAAACATCTTCAAAAGAAAACTGATGACCAGATCAGAAACAATAGTTGAAACAAGATGAGAAGATTAGAGTGGTTTAGAATTCTTTTGAAGAAATATCAGCTTGCATTTTTCTAGCTGTCAAAATTATTGATAGTTTAATTTGTAAGTCTTTTTGTGCCAACCTAATTTTCATTGATGACATGAAAACTTTATGACTCAAAAATTAGGATTTCATTTTTATAGGTAAACTTCAAAGAGAATTTTTAAATAAAACTTCAAAGCTCCTGTTCTGAATAATTCCTGCCTCAACTTTACTGTTTATAGTTATATGTTTGCATAGACATTGCAAACAGTTTAAAGACAATCAGATAATTTGTGCTGCTGTCATTTGAAATTGGCCTATTGCCTCAATTACTCCTAAGATTACTAAAGGTGATAGTCATAAAAATGCACTTCCATGCTTATTTTGCAGTCACCACAAATGGTAGTGCAACAGCAGATCAGAAATTTTCAGAAAATTTTCAGACTGGTGTAGACTGAACATGAGGTGCCTCATGAGAAATGAAAATATCTTGCTAAATATGCTTCCAGTTTTCCTTTAAATAGAGAGAAAAATAAAAAGCCCCAAGAATTATTTATTGTTTGGGTATGAAAAGTGTCAGTCAGAAACATGGCAACAATGAGAAATCCTGATTTTACATATATGTTTTTCATCCAAAAAGTAAAGTGAAACTGCTCAACTCAGACATCAAGGAAAAGGAATCTGAATAACTAAAGGATATCTTCTTGCAGAGAAAAAAAAAATAGACAGTTGCAACGTTTTGTTTGGTACAGCTCTGCCAAAAAAAAAAAAAAAAAGACACACTGAAAATCCTGGTAGTATGTGTTGTTGAGAATCCTGTTTTATAATGCCGACATTGTAAATTACAAAGACATAAACAAAGAGATTCTAGTAATGTCCTTATCCAGATAAGCCATACTCTCATGATTAATCACCAGAAACCTGTGTAATCTATAGCTGCCTGTCTTATTTATCTGTCTATTGAGCTATCAAATGTTCCTATTTCATTAAGTGCTTGCTCTCTACTGAGAAGGAACTTAATATTTTGCATGACTGTGGCCTTTTTCCAGGGCTCCATGCTCCAAAGTCTAGTAGCCCCATTTAGATTCTGCTATTTTCCAGGTAATGTTTTCTGTCAGCATCTCTCGAGTTCCCACACTGGGGCCTTTTCACCAGTGAGGACAAATTTCTGATTAGAAGGCCTACAATGGGGGGCTATACTCTTTTCAATATATAAGTTATTTGTAGGAGTTATATAGTCTGCAAATAAGGCTAGACATTTTCTAGAACTCTAAATGTCCTCTTTTTCCCTATTGCACCAACCATGTGCCAACAAACTGGCATCATGAGGGTGTCCCTGCTTCAGGGGAAAATTTGCTGTCTTGAAAGAAAAAAGGTTTCTGAGGGCAATTCAGTGTCTTTTTCTTCAGGGTATGGTACTTCCCAGAGGCAAGTTCACAATTTAGGCCCTCTGAAGTCAGGGGAGAGAGGTATTTCCAGAGGGCAGATCTGAGCTAGAGCTAGGCTTACTTGTCCTTAAGAAATGCCTCTGTGTTTCTCCTAACTGCAGTAGGAGCCTAAGATGATCAAAGCTACAGCAGAGGTAAAAGAAATGGAGCAACCAAAAGGGTTTAGTTTGGCAGGAGAGCTGCCAGGTGGGGGTGCAGCAGCCTCTGATCAGACTTGTCACGAAGTGACGGGCAGTGAAGTTATTCTGACTGCCAAAGAACAGGAAAGGAGAGGACTACACAGTTGGAAATTACTTTTAAAAACATGACTGAACATTAAAAAATGTAGCTTGAAGGACAGAACAAATTGGACAAATATATCCTATGTTCCTGTTCTTCATTCTTCCACGTCAAAAATTATCAGTCTCTAATTTTTGTGCAATTTCCTGGTAGCTGACATTTTCAGAGGAGAAAAATGACAGCTTTAAAGGAAGGAAAAGGGGAGTAGCGAATGAAGATGATGAAGTTAAAAACACGACAGGGTCCAAGAGATATGGAAAGTGAGCAGGGTACAGGAAGTTTTGAAAGAGCAGAGGAGAATTGTGATCAAATTAATTTGATCAAATTTGATGAAGTTAATTAGTTTTTCAAACATGAATATGCATAGGATGCATGGTATGTGTGTGCACATAAGAAGGCTAGAATCAAGGAAAATAAAAACTGTCACCTCCCAAGGCTGTATTCGTTGTACATAAACCATTCTCAGATAACCAGTTCTTAAAAACGTCCACCGATGGAGGACCCCAAGTCTTGCCTGGAAGTGTATTATGCTGTTTACCTATCACTATTTGTTCTCCTAACAGCTACTATAAATCTTACTTGTTGTAGTTTAACTTCATTCATGTCCTATTCATTGTGCAGGAGGAGAAACAGGACATGCTTCTCCTCTACTCTACAGCCTGCTACATATTTAAATAGTTATGGAGTTAACTCCATGCTGTTAATTATTTTCTCTTGTCTTTACAACCCCTCTTGTCCAGATGTATTTCCTAGGGTTCTGTCATGCCCAGCTGTTTTCCATCTTTATTAACAAACATGCTCAAAACTGCCCAAAACCCTCCACTCAAGAGCAACTATCTCAGTTTCTGAGCGATCTGAAATATGCTGACAGGCAGCACTTTCATTTGCATGTCATCTTATTTGTAATAGGGGAACACTATTGATTCATGTCTTTAAAATCTTCTTTAATGCCCATTTTTCCCCCATGGTTAAGGGGCTGTCTTATGGGTGAAATTTGACTGTTCCTGGAAAACTGTATCATATATTTCTTGTCATGTAATTGCCTCAGGTTTTTTGTGATTCTGGTCCTAATCTCTAAGTGTGTTGTGGTTACATGCACCTTGAGCTCATCAGACAATGTAACAAACTTATTCTCCATCTCATCATTCTTGGTACTTGGGCAAACACTGAAAGGGCCCAGAAAAAAACCCGGTAACACTCCTTGGTATATCCACATCAACAGCCAGCCACTGAAATAGACAGTTTCTCTCTGACTATCTTTTTCCAAATACTCTTGTGACCACCTTTGAGTACTTTCATCCGGAAGCAATGATGCATTTAGACATTTTTTTTCCAGGACGCCCAGTTCCTCCTCAGCTCTCATTTTTGGCTGCACTTCATAATGAACATTGATATTTGTACAGCTGCCTTCTATCTTCCTGGTTGGCGAATAAGGACCTGATTATTTTCCAACAACTTTTGTAATTATCCTTGAAGAAGTAAATTGCTATCTATTATGTACAGTCCATCTGTCATTATGATAACTGTTCCTCTCTTCGTAATATTTCCATGTTGGTTTTAACTGGCAAGCTTTTGTAGACTGGCAAAGATTTCATGAACTCTGCTGTCTGTGCTGTGAGGAACAAAGAACAAATCTCAAAGGTAGGAAGACAACACTAATGAGTATAGCTGCTAGCTCACTTGCTAGAAAGGTGTTTCTCTTAATATGCTCTGGGTCTATGGTTTGGTTTCTAAAAATGTCTTTACTGATGCATGACATGAAGAACAAAATGGCTTTTCTAGCATATGTTTTTCTACACAGCCACCTTTATTCGTATGAAAAAGTAGTGAAGAGATCTCATAAGGCAACTTCATGCTCTTTCCTGTGTAAACCCTGTGTACCTTTAGAGTGCCTCATTTCAGATAGCTGGCTGGAGCAAAATTTTCTACTTGTGATGCTAGCTGGCACATTGTGTTTGCTCCCACCTTGGAATAAAATAAATTCTCTCAGGAAATATACGTCAAAAATGTTATTAAGAACAGTATAGAAGAAAAATACCTGGGAGTCTATTAAAGCATAAATCTTTTGATAGCACCTTATAACCAAGACCTGTTATTCAAGTTGCCCACATTTAAAATCTCAAGTAGGTTTGAAGGGTAGATTTTGAGGAAATAATGTTCACATATATGCATCATGGAACGTCATCACTAAGATAATTAGAGGCCTTATTTCTCCATAGACTAGTCAGAACATAACAAATTCTTGCAGAATGTAACACCTTCAAATTTGATTCTCCAAAGTGTTAATTAGGTTTTCTTAAATTCTTGAGATGTCCTTTGGTTTGGTTTTGGTTGGGTTTTTGCCTTTTTTTGTGTTGGGATTTTTTTGGGGGGTGGGAGGGGGAGGTTTGTTGTTTTATTGTGGTTGATCTGAATTTTTTGCAGTTTGATGTTAATTGTTTGTAAACAGGGGTAGGAAGCTTTGCCCAGAATTGTTATGTGGCTTTAAGTGAGATATATGAACAAAAGAGCTCTGGTATTGTGATTTTTAATATCCAGCTAAATCCATCAGAACATTTCCATCTTCTGAAGTAGTAGCATTGTATTAATTTGCTTTTCAGTTTGCTGTAGCAATAGAAGCAATTAAACTAGATTATTTTTTGAAGTGTGGGAAGATCTTCATTTTAGAGAGCATTTAGACATTGCCTATTTAGCAAACCATAATTTACCATTTTCACCTATCTCCATTTACACTCTGCAACAGAATTGACACTGCCTTGATGTATACTTGAGATTGAGGTGCGGACAGTGCTTCAGGACTACAAGGGAGCTCCTCATTCTAAATCAGGGATGAGAACTACAGAAAAACATAGTGAAAATACATGTTGAGGCACCAGCTCTTTGATAACATACACATGAGGAATTCTGACTGCTTTTATGCAGTTCTACTGTCTCTTTTGTAAAATGCAAGATTATTATTCCTCATAAAGCGGAACTTTCAGATCTAATGACTCTATTCTGCATGCATTTAAACTAATTTTTACCTACTTTAGATTCCATTTGTTGATTTATTGCTTTGGATTTTTTTTTATTTTTTTAAACTAATATCAAATAGCAAAGTCTGTATGTTGTTCCAAATTAGTCCTTCTTTTAGTGATAAATACAACACTGTATAAGTGATTAACCAGTTTTTACAAGGTACTGGAATCTTTTGCATCTAGAGTATTTACTAGTTTGAAAGATCTTTATTTGTTGAAGATCAGTTGTTGCTTAGCAAAAATGTCAGTGTTCACTGTTCTAGACCAGGAACTTGCATTTTGAAGAGAGGGAGTTGACTGAATAGGTAGTTGATAGGACTTGATGGAACCTATTTAGATTGATTTAGATGAAGAGATTTGACAGTTTTATACAAATACCAAGTTACCTTATATTTTCTTGCTACCACTACTCTCATAGTAACCAAGAGCTCTGACTCATGATGCTGCTCTGAGGGCCTTCCAGTTATTTTAAATCTACTGCTTTCTACTACTACTTTCTGACTTTTGTCCTTTTCCTGCAAGTGCTGCAGACTTACACAGCACTTTTTTGACTTTCTTCCCCTTCGAGCACTTGTCTGAATTTCTCTCAAAAGGATTCACTTTTCCAGTTACGCCAGTTGTCCCACCTTTTATTGAATCAGAATCCCCTGGGTTTTGAAAACACTGGATAAGTAAGTCCTAAGTTTTTATGAGGGAAAAAAAAAAGAAATTGGCTCATGGAAATACATACAGAAAGCTCTTTTTGAAACTGGTTATTTGATTGTCCTCCTCCTTGGTGAGCAGAAGGGAGCTTTGGTGGTTGCTGACAAAAGAGGTGATATAATATCAAGCATGAAGACCAGACACAAAAGATTATCAGAGACAAAACAAAGAACTGACAAGTCTTTTACTTATACCATATAGATTGTTATACCAAAAGTTATTCCATGTAGAAACTTTAACAGATGTTTCCTTCTTTTCTTTTTTTTTCCCTAAGCTGTGAGAATCTTGTCTAAATCACTTAACAACTGATCAATTCACTGGAGTACAGACAAGAAGTTGAGTCTCCAGCTGAGTACCCTCATAGGCAGCTTCACTGTTACTGCATTACTCAGATCCTCTTCTGAATCAAACTTTGAGCACAGGCTTAATCAAGAGGTCAAATTCTGTTTTGTTGCTGCTGGAAATTTAGGGTTGACTAAATTGAGCTTGTTTTAAATAGTCACTGAGGTCAGATTATGGTTCATGATCTGCTTACTATAGAAACAGATTTTAAAAGATAATGGGAGGAGAATTACTTCCTTTCCAATAGTCTTTGGCAGTGGCATTAGCATTTTTAAGTAAACACTAATAAAATTCCAAATTTAAGCCCACTTTTCATAACCATGTGGATACAACTTGTTGATGAGAAGTTGCTGTGGAAAAGAATAATAAGTGGGAACTGGCAAAATTTGTCTTTATTTGAATGGTGCAATGGTCCAATTTACACAGATTCAATAGCAGGAGACAAATGAACAGTGATTATCATTTATTCTCTCAGGAGCAATGGTGGTGTGAAGAGCTTTGTCCAAAATAATCAGAGTGTTGGCTATAAACCAAGAAGAGGGAAAGAGCAACACATGGTGTTTTGCAGATTTAGATAGTAGTATAGCTTCTGACTCTGAAAAGATCTGAAGTGAATGGATGGGATGGAGAGTGCAGGGGGAAAATATGTTCTACTACTGTCATTTCAGAAGAAAAATAGTCAGATCAGACTTCCTGGTGTATGCATCTTTAAAACACAAACAGCAGCCTTCTGTCTCTTGATTTCACTTTCTTTTTTGCGCTCAGGGGGAATAAACAGTACTTTCCAGCCTTTTCTCCATATGATTCAAATACCTCTGTTCCTGGACTATGTGAGAGATCCGTCCACTGATCACATCCTGCTCATCTCATTTCAAAGGCAATGTTTAAAGCATGAAAGATTGGGTAAGGATATGAAATTCTTCAGTTTCATTTTGTTTTGTGGTTAGTTGCCTCTTTCTCTTTCTAATCTGCCCATTCACTTTTTCTGAAGGGATTAATACTTGGAAGTGGTCTTGAAACTCCCAATAAGTAGGCAAAGAAATGTTTTGTGATCCTGCAGTGCCAGTGGAGTTCCTGCTAGATGGTGCTGTTAATGCTACTGCTCTACGTACTGATTTTTCTTCTCAATCAGGCATCCAAAAGGAAAAGTAATAATGTGCTGTCAGCTGGAAGGTAGGAATTGAGCACAATGAAATTTGAGCTCTTTGTGAAGGGCTACGGTTCCATTGGATTGGTAGCCATTGTTTCCATTTTTGTTGGTTGAGGTGGACTAATTTGGAGGTTTGACTTCTTTTTAACTACCAAAAGAGTTAAGTGAAACAAGCATCGCATTTATTATATAGTAATCCAGTACAAGAGTTATTGATGCCCTATTATGACAGAGTTCTTTACTTACTGGATTTTACACACTGCAGCCCTCTGAGTTCCATCATCAGAGGAAGGGGATTTTCCATGATACCAAGGATCTTAATTTTTGTAACCATTCTAGGAAAGGCTCTGGGCAACTTTTATCCAGCCTGAGGCACATACACATTAAACAGTCTTGTGAACCCTGGAACTAATGAAGCCAGATTTCCTACTTCATTAACCCTACACTTTACTTCTCATTACTATTGTTCATTTTTCAGGTTAGTTCGTTGTATTTGTTATGTCCATCCCTCTACAGGAGTTGCAGATGAAGTTACTGAAGAGGAGCTGTGTTTGCAACAGAAAAGGGAAAAAAAAGCATATTATGAGCTACTTTCTTTGTTTTTAAAATCAGTTGTAGACAGACAAGAGACAGACGTCCTGAGCATCCCACCTGCTGCACTGCAGAGATAATGTGAGTGACAGCCATTGTGATAGCACCTTGGGGAACAGCTACAAACAGCCAGTCTTAAACAGCTCTTATCTTCATACTGGGTGATTTATACATTAATCAATTATATATGGCATAAATTGTAGCCCAGTAAGAATTATTTGGGCTCTTTTAGGACAGGGAATTTGCCATCACTAGTAAAAAGCTACAGCTTTATGTCGACCTGAGACCACAGGGTGTCAGGAATTAACTGGGTTTGCACTGGGCTAGGCTTGTTGTAGCTGGTTTAATGCTTGTCAACAGCCACCTAAGTTTTTGGCCTCTGGTATGAACCTCATGACAGAACCCCTTGTCCCTGTATACAAAACAGCAGCCCTTTGCTTAAGTGAGCCTGTTGTGCAGCTTTCAAACATTGGCTGGGAGCTGATGAAGAATGAGATTGGGATGAGAAAATGAATAAAATTAGTCCCAAGAAGATCCAAGGCTGAACAGGAACAAAATCCCACTATTAATGTCTTCCCAGCAAGGACTTAAAAATACTACTGACGTTACTCCGCACCATCACTGTGAAATGAGGGCAACAAAAGCAGTCAAGCTGAGGACTCAGAGGTACACCTAAATGGTAAAGAAGATTGGCATCAGTCCATTTTGTACAAAAAATGTAACTGCACCATCAGTTAAGTTTTTCTGTATTAATGACATCATTGTGGACTATTGGACTGCTAAACCAGTAACTGGAGTAAAAATTAATTCTTAGCTCAATAGACCATGTGTAAACCTTTGCTCATAAGAAGATTTTGATACTAAAAAAATAACCCAAGAAAAGTAAATTTGATGCACCATATTTTGCTGAACTAATATAGTTGGACTTGCCCTTTGTTCCGATTCTAACAAGCTGAAGCAAAACAAAGGTTAGTGTGTTGCTCTCTGGTTAGCAGAAGTGAGACATTATCCATGGCATTACTCAAGGATAAATTGGTTTTCCCTTCCTTTAACATTCCTTGTCAAAGCTTTCATTTACTCAGTCTCTGCCCTTCAACCCCAAACTCTTTTCTCCCTTACTTCGCTGAAATGCTAAAATGCTCATTGTAAAGACTGTAAATACTTAATAAATCTATTCTTCTATACTGCAAAGCTCAGAAGGTGAGTTGGTCCAGGAGGATTCTCTGGTGTCTTTAACATGTGAGCCTCGGTTTTCTTTTCTTCATCATATATTTTAATCATGAAACTGGAAGAAATCTGTTTCTCTCTCAACATTGACCAAAACCCAGCTGTAAATTCAGAAATTCCTAGGGATGACCAAATTCTCTTTTTCTTACCTTTCCCCATTATTTCACATGTACAGATGCTCTTTATTTACTTTCTGAAATTTTGAAAAGCATCTTTTCCCTGGCAAAACAGACTAAAACATCATTTTAACCTATAAAAAATAGCACTGAGGTTGTTATTTGGTCTTGTACTCTATGAGTAGGGTTTCTGAATAACAGCAGAGACTTTTTACAATGTTCCCGCATCATTCTCTTCATTTGGTTTGCTATTGAGGCAACATGTTATGTTCTGATGGCAAGCTTGTATTCCAGTATACAGGATGCTTTTAAATTACCATAGGTGCTGCAGAATGCATGACTTATTATGGTCTGTTTTCTGCCTTTTGGTAGTATATGTGTTATTTACAGTACTTGCTATATTAACTTCTTCCTCACATGCCATGGTCGAAAAAAATATTTTACAATACAATATTGTAGTAAAATACATTCCATAGTGAGAATGAAGTAAATAACCTAACACAAGATCTTTACTTTCTAGTTTGTACTGAACTGAGGGCTTTTTGTTTTGTTTTGGTCTTAAATCTCACAGCACAACTGTTGGAGTAAAATTAAAACTGGCCTACCAGGCTTCTCTTTTTCCTTATAAAATATTCTCATGTAACCAATTCCTATACTTAGGGCATGCAAATCTACTACATTTTGAAATCAATTTTTCTAATGATGCATCTGGCAAAAACAAAAACATAATTCACAGCCTGCAACGAATGATTTAACAGCCCCTCAACTTATTCCTTCAAGAAGTTTTAAGGTCATTTCTCCCTTGATAGATTTGCTCAAAAATAAAAAATTGAGTATAACCACATGACAGAAATGGGGTGCCAGGGTTCAGAAATCAAAGAACTATACCTTTTATAATTGTAGCCTGCATTAAAATGATATTGAGCTGAGCCAGGAGTCATATCCCAGATTAAATATCTTTAAGAAAGAATTTCATTGAGAGTCAGCAATTTCCTCCTCCCCATGAAGAACTTTAGCTTTTCTTGGGATACACCATTTGCAGTGTATAGCCTCAAGTGTAACACAGATTTCTTTGGCTTAGCATCTTAAGTAGGTGATATTTGCAAGAGTATTCCCTTATTCACTTCTTGCCAAGGCAGGAAATAATATTAATCAGCTTTGCTAAAGTTACTCTGCTCCATTATTTCAGGTAGGAAGGCCCATGGGAAGACAAGGTTAGAACTCAACAGAAGGGAAGGAAAACTTAGGGAGCGGCTAGGAGAAAAAGAAAAGCATGAGGAAACAAATAATAAAGTGAGAGAAAACAATAATACACGAAGTATAGAGATCCTAATCCACAGTTATGTTCTGGTAAAATATTAATCTTAAGCCTTTAAAAGCTTAAATACTTTGAAGCATTGAGCTAAAATAATTGCCTAAATACAAACTTACACTAGTTTAAATAAAAACTGTCAGGTAGCATGACACAATGCTAATTGAGTCTGTACCATTTGGTGTTCCAAAATATGAGTATTTAAGACCTTGGTTATGTTTGTGAATTTATCGCAGTCTACACAAAAGATTTCACAGGTACAATTAACAATCCAGTATAAATCAGGCAAAAGTACACATCACATTTTCACAAGGACTGCTTTGGATCCGATAAACTTTAGTTTACAAATGAGCATCTGCTAAAATCAACCTACAAGATCACTGGAATTACATTATCCTTGGGAACTTACGCAGGTGCAAGCTGCCATAGCTTGCTCTTAGGCTTGGTCTTTCCTTCTGACTTATAATTCACGGAGGGGGAGAACACCCTTGGGCTCTGTGCCATAACTTCACCCACTTCTTCCCTTTCCCAGCCGTGCTGTCAACCTTCTGTCTGTCCTTTACGGTTCATAGGCAGCCTTGGTACATGAATAGTAATGTTGCTTTAGTGATCTTTAGTGATTATATCCCCATGACTGGGCTGGCACATATTGAATCTCAGTTTGAAACATCTTCCTCATTGATATTTTGATTTCATGGTGAGAAACCTCTCAGCAATATCCCCGATAAGACTCAGAATATTCCGGTAGTAGAAGCCAGGACATGGCTTGGAATTGTTAGGGCAGGAACTACCTCAGCAATGGATGTTGGAATTAAAGCATCAGGGAGCTTGGAACTAGCTGATCTTTGGAGCCTCTTCCAACACAAAGCATTCCACGATTCTATGAAATAGTGTCAAGCAAATGTGATTTATATTGTGGCATGCTGAGCACAATTTCTTAAAGGGGAGGCTAGGAAAAGCAGGGGCTGAACAGGAGTAAAAAATGTGCTGCATGTTTCATCAAATGCATGAGCAGCCCAGCAGCCCAGCATGAGCAAGTGGTAGGTTGTCTTAAAATGTCTTAAAATATTAGGATGAATTTTCTACGGTGACAAAGTGCCCAAGGGAAGAATGTAATCAAGTACAGCAAAAATCTCACAGGGTTCTAGTTTGTATTAGGGCCTTGGAAAATCTGATCTTAAGCCTTAAGTAAATGGCTATCATGGACTGGTATAAAACTCCCAAAAAACTGACTTGGTAAGTTTGTTCTGCTTTAAACACATTTTCCAGGAATTGCTTTGTACATTTGTACATACTGTACTGCTTTTTATGCATGGAGTAGCTTAAGGAACATAAATACCTTCTTTTTTTTAAATTTTTATCATTTTTAGATGAGCATTATATGTATAATACTTTCGCACCTTCTTAGACCATATATATTCTTTATTAACATATTTAAGATAGCTCCAAGATCACAGATAACAAAACTGACATAGATATTTTACATTTGATGTGCATGCCACTTTAAAATTAAGCTTATTAAAGATAATAGAATGATCCATCGGCAGGCCTTCAGCTGCAGACTAAGAGCTGACAGGCTATTTGGTGAACAATTTACTGAGTGTCTCACTCCCCCCTCCTTCTTAACCACGGGCATTTTAAGTTCATTCTATTAACCTTAATAGGTTTGCTTTCCAAGTGTTTTACTTGGGAGATTTAAACCTGAACTCTATCATATGTCAGCCTACAGCTAACTCAGACAACAAAACTAAAAGAAGATGCACCATATTTATCTATGTGCATACCTGTATGCATGTCCCCAAGTAGCAGCATGTAAAACACGTGAATTAATGACACATTGTGCCTTGTGTAATGCTCTTTTGGTATGGGTCTTTCATTGTTCCATAGGGTGTCTCAGGATTTATTTTTCCCTCTCAATTAAAGAAGAATTAATAGCAGGCATCTCGAACGAGGCACACAGTAGTTGAGAAAGATTGTGCAAATGAGAGAAGAGCTTGTTTTCCTCACATAACAACTCCAGTAGGTATATCTGAGGGCTGCCCTCTGTCCCAGCAGGATGTCCTTTTCTCTCCACCTGAGACCCAATGACAGAATTAGCAAGCCAGTTGTAAAAGATTTAGCCTTTGAGGAAACGGCAGGCTCAGGCAACTTTGTTCAGACTGGCACAGAATTGCAGCCATTCTCTTTTCTCTACTGCTGCCTTTTAAACAGCTTGCCAGACAGTACTGCCACTTTTATGGAACCTAACAAAGACACTGAAGCAGCTGAGTGCCTCCCATCATTTCCATTCCAGAGATCCCTCTAAGTGGCTCCCCCCCACAATAACACTGCCCCTGCCAGATTTAGGTCCTTTCAGGACTCAACATTTCTTCCTTTACTTTGATGACTTAGAACAGTAACTTGGAGAGGCCAATACAGCTGTAAATGCCAGTTATCAATGGCCCCACTTTCCATTACCCTGGCAAGTCACCACCATGGAGAATCCCATACAGTCTTCAGCCAAACTCAGCCCAGCCAAGGCAAAAGTGACAGCAATGATTGGTGAGCAGGACCATGCCCTGTTCTTATCCTGAGCCACTGTCCACCTTCTGATCTCCACAGCCTCAGACTCACCTCAACTTTGCTTCATGCTGAAACTAATGGTAAATGTTGCCCTTCATAGTTTTACAAGACAGCTTCATTCACATGGGACAGGGATAAGAACCTGATAGACCACTGTGTGGATTTACTGCAACTTGCTTTCATCACTCTGAATGCACTGGATGTGGTCAGTGACCCAGGACAGGATTGATCACACCTCACACCTAGTCCAAATGCACAATATTCATTTCCCAAATGCTCCTCCTTGGGTCACCTACTGAGAGAGCTGTTTGTAGAAGAGTTAACAAGACTCAGGATAAAGACATCAAGAACTAAAACCACAGCCTTTTTTAGTGCTATGGAGTGCACCCACGAGAGAAATTAGGCTGTGCTGGAGACAAGGTCCTGAGAGGAAACTATGGAGTGGTTCTCCACATTGGTTGTCGCACATTGAGAAGACAGTGAGAGTTCCTGTACGTGTCAGTCAAAATAAGACAATTCTTACAGGCAGAATACAGTGCAGCAAATAATTGGATTGCTCCTATTTAATTCTTCTTATGCTGACAGGTCACCACAGCCAAGGCCTCCCAGGAATTCCTCACCAGGTTAGTCAAACAGCTTGCCTATCATCTCAAGAAGCCACAGTCTCCTGACATCATGTAGTCAAGAATATAATCATAGGTATTAGCCCACACAATCTCTGCTTACTGCTGTCCATAGTGTCTTGATAGAGGCTGATTTGATGCAAATATTATTTCTAAAAGTTATCACTTCAAGACACAATGCTCTTTCCAAAGTTTATCTTTCATCCATCTTCATGACAGAATATTGTTGATCATCATAATAAATCTTCTTCTCAATTTGTATAGAATTGATTCTTAAACAAATACCATCTGTCTATTCATTAGTAATACAAATTCATTTGTATTCAGCTGTTGATCTTAGGTTGATTTAAAAGTAGGGGTATACCTTATTGATGCCATTCTATAGATGAGGCAATAAAGGCACAAAATGCTATGAGCTAGATCTCTTTGAAGCTAAATTAATTCCTAAGCCATTACATACACTAGAGGCTTTGGATCCATGGGGTTTGGTTCTGTCTACACATGCCAGTAGTAGAAGAGTTGATTAAAACCCGAGTCTTACAAATGCAGTGTCCTGCCTGGTGAGCCACAGGATTATTTCACTATTTTCTTCTCCTTTACTCTGTGGCCTAATAAAAATAATTTATATGTTTTATCTCCGGCCTGCTCTGTACAATTTCAGAAAAAGATTGCACTCAACGTTTTATTTTTTTACAGTTTCATAATCTCATCAAGACTTGAAACAAATGTGAAGTTGGCCTGTTAACTGTTACAGGACCATGACTTAATGAGTATATGTGTTAGATTCTGTCTGCCTGTGTTTGCAGGTCTTTCTTTTTCTTGGTTTTTTTTTCCCTTAATGATTGTCTGTACCTTTCAAATTGGTGTTTGAATTTTGAGAAGGTTGTGAGGACTTAAATTGTTGGCACACGAGAACTGCAAGGATATAATGTCTGTAATAAAGCATCCCATTTATCTACTGATGCTTGCGTTTTTTGAATTATCAAGCACTTGGGGATGTACAGACAATCAGACAGCTGAGTTAGCTAAACATTCTCAACCTTATTATTCTGCATAAATGCTAGCATAGGTACCAGAGCTTGCTAGTTTTAACTCTGAATTCCCTTTAGTATAAAGCTAAGCTATGGGAAGAAGGAGAAAGTATTTTCAACACTTACATGTTACACGAATCCTGATTCCCAGCCTTGTACAGACTGTTCTGTTTTAGCAATAAAATTAGAGTAACTGGAGGAACAAATGCCCCCTGTTTTACAAGCAACTTGTTTTAGACATCACCAAGAGGGACCTCTGGAGGTACCTGGGTAGTTTTGATTCTACATACTTTTCAATCAGAAGGCTCCAGAATGCCAATTAGTGAAATCTGCCATAGCCCTTGAACAGAACCTAAAGTACTTTCAGTCAAGCACAGAGATATGATTCTCATTTTGGTGAAAAATGGAAGAAGGGAGGGGGTAAAAAATAAAGCATTAAATTATTATGTCTGACATTACCAGAACTATTTGACTTTCATCTGGGAGAGAGGCGTTATGCTGTGAATGCTAGAGACATGTCCTTTCTTTGCTGGACAAAGTCCCCAAATACCTCTAAATCTTTCAGTCTCAATTAGATTAGTCTATCTGAAAGAAGGGAAAGAAATTCTGAAAGCAACTAATGCTACTACAAGTTAGCCTCAGCAGTGCATCTGTACCGGGATACACAGAGATTGATCATCCTAAAGAAGAACAGCAAACACTGCAGGCTTTAGCCCTGTTGTGTAAATCCCTTAGCAATTCCACTTCCATTTCTCTCCTTGCTAAGTCCCAGGAGATGTAATGAGTAAATAAAAGCTGCTGCCTTCCTAATCACCCTTCAACCCTTCCCATCTGATCAGTTCTAGAGGTGCTGAAGAGCAGTGCCAGTAATGTCATAACTGTGTTCCACAGAAGCTGCCCAACTGACCGCTTCTCAGCATGGTTTTTTTAAAGAAGAGGAAGCTACCTGGAATCTGCTAGGAATAACCTTTTATATATATAAATGCATATAGTGATATATATAAATTACTATATATTTTATATATGGTAATATACATAAATATATGGTAATAGATTTAGAAATCTATATATATATGCATATAATAATATATTAAAAAAATATATATACATGCATATATATATATATATATATATATATATATATAAATTGCATTTTCCCTCTGTGCAGTCCAGTCATCCAGCTTTTACAAACTTAATGGGTAATATCTCAGGTGAGAGGCATGACTGGCTGCTTAGTTACCAGAGGAGGTTTTAAAGGTCTGAACACTCCCTCAACCTTTCCTGCCTGTCATTCGGAAATTTTCTCTATCAGACAGCCCCATCTGTCACTCAGGAAATACATCTGCTTGCCTGTTTATTTTCTCACTTGGGGTTGAGGTCACTTGCCCTCCTTTTAGCTAATCAGAGGAGACAGTGGTAATCAAAGCACAATATCAGTGCTCCAGGGATGTCTTTTTTGAATGGCCTCTCTGTACGCTGTTCTGCAAATCTTGCAAAGTAATGTAGACATGTACAACCAGAGGAAAAGAACAGGGGAAAAGGTTTGGTTTGAGATCCAGCTAAAGGAAAGAAGTATTGGTGAATCTGTACGCTACCTGGAAAAACAGGTGTAATATTTACTGAGGAATTTCTCATGTGTGACAAGAAAAAAAAAATCACTAAGTTTTTTAAATGGTAGCCTTTCACAGGAAAATTCAATGGATGTCCTAGCACAGATGTAAAGTGCAAAAAGGAGTCGAAAGTGCTTATTTTTCACAAAAGCAAATCAGCCTCCTGACTGCTCAGTGTTCTTAAGGGACTATCCTTAAGAAAATGTTTCAGTCTGCATGGAGTTATTAATTTTGCTCTCTACACTTCCTCTACTAGATACCTTTGTTAGGCTCTGATAAACAGTATTAAATAGCTGTCAGGTCCTGCCTTCAAAATCAGTGCATTACAGCATCTACTAAAGCTATGCCTGTGGAGCTGATTCTAAAAAAGAGCTTTATACTGTGGATGAGAGATTTTTATCTGAAGGAAGGAGCAGTGAAAGAATGACAGAATTCAGGGAGAGAAAGAGTGTCTGCTTTGTTTGCCCTTTGCCTAATCTTGTAGTGGGCTGGCAGTTTGCCTTACCTTGCAGACCCTTGCTCATCTTGAAAGGATTTAAAGCATACTAGGACCAGCCTGGTCTCTCAAGACTGATTTCTCTTTGCAATGCTACTGTGATGAATCATGCAGTACTATGATTAGCAGAGAGAGGTACAATTACTTTTTTTGCAGCTATGGCTGGTAAAGGATTGCCTGGAAGCCCAGATGTGACAGAGGTGGAAAAAGCATCTTCTGGGACATGAAGGGAATAGAGGGATGGAAATTGTTGCATGTACAGTAAAAGAAAAAAAATAAAATAAAATTGAAGAGGGGAACAAGAGTAGAAAGACTTGTAATTGAACACTACCAGGAACAGGGCTCTGACTGAATTGGACCTTCCCTCCGAGCAGGTATGACTCTTCTCATGCATAAGAACCTGCTTATCAGCAACTATTTGTAGCAGATGGTACCCCCTCAAGAGTGAATTTAAAAAAAAAAAATAATAATGACACAGACAGTGAAAGATAATGATGAAGAAAAATCAGCTATTCTAGAGAAGGTTTAATAATATTACCAGGCAATTGGAAAGTGCCTGTCAAAATTGAAAGGAAGCAGGGTGGGAAGACAGAGTGGAAGAGAATATAATTAAGAGGAGGAGAGCATTGGCCAACTCTATGGTAGTCCTCACGTGGTCTGCATTCTTGGAAAAGACAGAAAGCTTCTTCTTCCTAATGTTGGTTGTTTTTAACCTGCTTGAAGAAAGACACTGATATGATACCAATGTCCTAAGAGCATTTGAAATTCAAGTTCTCAGTGGAGAGGAAATAAAATTTTAAATGGCATAGAAGTATAACAAATCATTTTCTCTTTCTGTAGTGTAAACAACAGTAATCTTTGATATCCTCAATATATTTTCCTTTTTTTCTCAATAATCTCTAATTTCTCTCCTTCCCAAAGCATGAACACTTCCAATACTTCTAAACTTCTATCAGTCTTTGTGGACCAAAATTGCTTATATAACATAGTCTCTCACAGGTGGTAGGGCAGCTTATGTGAAAGGTCCAAAGCAAAGGTTTGGTGCTTGCACCATTAAAACCAAAGGTGCACCTAAAGTCAATGCAGTAGCTACAGAATCCTGGAATGTTATGGGTTGAAATGGACCTTCAAGGCCATGTGGATCATTCCAGTCCCCCTTTCATGGGCAGGGACACCTTCTACTAGACCAGGTTGCTCAGAGCCCTATCCAGCCTGGCCTTGAACACTCCCAGGGCTGGGGCATCCACTTCTCTGGGCAACCTGTTCCAGTGCCTCACCACACTGATCGTAAATGATTTCTTCCTAATATACAACCTAAACCTACCGTCTTTCAGTTTGGAGCCACTCTCCCTTGTCCTAAAAATGTGGCCCAGACTCCTAATCCACCACTGAAGTAACTTAATTCGTGTTGATCTGAGTGTGAATCTCAGACTAATAGGGCGGTCTGAGGAGTGGGCCGACACGTCGGTCCCATTTCCCTCCGATTTGACAGGAAACCCTCATTGACATAATTATTAGGTCGGAAAACAGCCCTGTGAGCACCCACGGACCTCGCTCACGCTTTCTCCAAACGCCTCCAGAAGCAGACCTTATCCTCCCGTCCCGTTGCCCCGCGGCGCAGGGCCCGCCCGAACAGCGGCTCCGCGCAGGGCTCTGCGGACCCTCCCGGCCGCTCCGAGCCGCGCTGCCGGGGCGGCGGACCGACGGATAAATGGATAGATACATCGGCCGGAGGGAAAAAGGGGAGGAGGATGGCGTGAAGGGAGGGACCGGCGCTCCTCTGCTGCCCTCTGCTGCGGGGCCTCGCGCCGCTGCGCTCCCTCCGAGCTCCCGGGAGAGCCACGGCAGCTCCGTGCCGAGGAGACGGGAACGGCGCTGGGAGCTGCCGGTGCGAGGCGATGCCCGCCCTGCCCCGATGGAGCGGCTGCAGATGGGTCCCTCAGGGACAAAGGCCGGTCCAGAAGGTGGAAACATATTATTAATACATTTGAGGGGTCAAAACTTGTCCCCCTGTCCTCCCAGAGCAAACTTAAGTTTAGCAGTGTTGTCCACTTTATGCCGAAGATGACTTTCGCCCCAATTAAGAGTTGTGAGCGAAGAGAAACTAGGTATTTAACAAGTTTCGTGATGTTATTGAAATGATCTTAATTGAAACTTGAGCTGCACCTAGGAACGCCGCATCATTCTGGAGCAGGAAGGGCACAGGTGGCACCGGCGGGGACAGCAGAGCCGGGATGCTGCCAGCCCTCCGGCACGGCTTTCCCTGCACCCCGGGGCGCGGGCACACAGGCGGCATGGGGTGGCATGAGCACTCATGGCACCGTTTTTCTTTCTCTCGATTAAATGGGCCGAAAGCGATTTGAGGACTTCCACTCCGAGCGAAGTGCTCGGCAGAGCGGCGCAGGTGCCCGCCGCAGGCGGCCCTTCTCGGCCCACCGAGCGTCCCGTACCGAGGTCAGTTCTGCTCAGATGCCCGGAGAATCCGGCTCCTCCTTGGCCCTCTCCCCGTCCCCTCCCTTCTGCTCTTGGCCGTGTCCCTGTCTCTCCTGCTCTCTCCCTCTCCCGCCTCGGGCGCGCACAGCCGCTCCGGGGGCGGGGCTAAGGGATGGTCCCGCCCCGTCAGTGCACATCCCATAGGTCTCCGCCGCTGTCAATCAACATTTCCCGCCTTCCCCCCGCCCTCCTCTGAATCCACCGCCGAGCAACGGATTGCGGCGGCCATCGACTACCTC
>VXBR01005945.1:398718-495307 GCA_013400215.1 Cisticola juncidis
TGCCGGCCGCCTATCGCGTGGAGGGGCGGGCGCGCCCGCCGCCGCGGCCGTGTGGCTGCAGGCGTTCCTCGGGGAGCCCGGGAAGGGGCACGGCTGTTCCCCGCCTGCCCCTCGTCGGCGGTCCCGCCCGGCTCTCCGTGCCTTTAGCGTGTGCCTGCCCGTCCCGCGGGGCCATGGAGCGCGCGTTCACGCCGCTNCCGCGCCTGCCGCCCCGGCCCTGCCTCCCGCAGTCCCGCCGAGCCCCGCTGCGGAAACTGCACCGCGTGCCTGCCCCGCAGGCTGAGCCCTGGGCTCAATACAGCGGTGTGGTACCGTGGTAACTCCCCCTGGAGTTCCAAACTGGCATTTAAACCCCGAGCCCCCGGGTGCAGTCGGCGCTTTCCGTTTGCTGCCACCGTTTTCTTGGCTTGGCCGGGCAGAGCGCTCCGGTGGCGCTTGCCGGTCCTGCATCTCCTGGCTGCCCGCTGGGGCGAGGGGTCCCCGGGCTTGGCATCCATCCCCCTGTGCTTTGGCTCCTCGCCGCCTGCCCGGGTGCTCTGCGCTAGAGCCACGTTTGCACCCTGCCATGCCCTTCAGTTCTGCACAGCAAAACTTTGAGGTTTGTAGTCAGGGTCTTCTTTGGTTTTCCCACGCTATCCAACAGTATTGAGGTTTTGATATTATTTTTGAGACCTGAGAGCTGAGTTTTATTAATACACATCGTTAACCTTATTATGTATCTAAAGGGTGGGGCACCTCTAATAGGCACAGTCTCATCCAAATGGCTTGTACACAGTTTGGAATAGGCATCTCTTCTTCACTCTGTGTTTCCAGTGTCTAATTCAGTAGGGTCCAATTTGTTGTTCAATGATACCATTATAAACAGTAAATATTTTTATCTTTCTATAACGTGACTTTAAAGCTGCATAAAAATCATTTTGGCATACCAGCTGAATTCTAACTGACACTGCCGTTTTCTGCTCTGTTCTGGCACAGACAACAGCTGCTGCATTGAGGTGAATGTTGTTATTTATTTACTAGTAAGAGCTGTAGGAAGGGCAGAGTTTAACAGAATGCACACTTTTAACAATTTAGTACATTTTTACAGTAGCAGTTTAAGAGCGTGTTTAAATTCATTCCACTATGATACATTTTTTAAGTCATGCTTTGCACTTATTCTTAAAAACTTCCTCAGCATGTGGTCAAAACTACTACCAGAACAAGCTGCACTCAAGGTATTCCTGCCAGAAATGTGTGTTTGACACTGTGTGTATGTGGACTTTGAGACACACTGTTGCTTTGGGTGAAAAGAGGGAGTGATCGGGTAGGCACAATTTTAATGGGTGAACTTTGATTCATTGTGATGTGATGTCCTCTTGTATGTAATAAGTGATCATGAAGTGTGTAATAAGGCCAAACAAAAAGCTGCCTTAAGAAGTCGATAAGAGGACTGCAGCACCTGCCCTAGGAGGACAGGCTGAGAAAATTGGGCTGTTCAGGCTGAAGAAGAGGTTGTTGTGAGGTTGCGTGGAGACCTCATAGCAAGTGCCAAGTATCTGAAGGGGGCCTGCAGGGAAGCCAGAGAGGGATTCTCCGTCAGGAGCTGTAATAGGACAAGGAGTAATGGGATCAAATTCAAAGAGGGACAATTTAGGTTATAGGTATTGGGAAGAAATTCTTTACTGTGAGGGTGGTGAGACACAGGTTGCCCAGAGAGCCTGTAGATGCGCCAGCCCTGACACTGTTCAAGGCCAGGTTGGATAAGGCCTTGAGCAACCTGATTTAGTGGTTGGTATCCCTATCCATGGCAGGGAAGATTGAAACTAGAAAATGGTTAAGGTCTACTCCAACCCCTTCATTTTTTATGATTCTATAAATTTATCCCTGTTGAAGTGCTGTCATTGTTGTTTGTATTATAAGGTAGTTGCCTTTGAGAGACATTATACAATGCTAGAGCTACCAAATATCCTCAGTTTCCAGGACTTTTTCTTTGGTTGTGTATGGTTGGATTTGAAGATTGGAGATACTTGTTCAGTTTTCTCGTGACCCACACACAGCCATCTCATACCAGAGGCTCCAGCTGGATGTAAAGAAGACTGCTTCTCTGAAAGCGAAGTCTGCTACTTGCCTAGAAATCAGTTGGTTATACAGGCTGTGCCTGTAAAGTGCACAGTGGTACTTCATCAGGTTCCTTGTCATCATTACAGACATTCATTACCAGTATTACCAACTGAATTAGCCTGCTCAAAGTATTCAAGGCTGAGCAGATTTATTTGGCAATTCCACCGTTTAAGCTCTGGTATCCTGCTTGGGGAACTCAGAAATAAGGTTTTCAGAACTGGATAGGTAAAATGAGCCTCCCAATTTCTTCTAGAGTAAGTACGTACCAATAGTTCCTCCATGTTTGCTTCACTGGGATAGGTATTTAAGTGTCCAAATAGTATAAAGCTAATTAATAAAGAATATGGCACTTCTTAGAAGCTAAACATACACTTACAAAATAAATCCTTTGAGGCCATTGAGGCACTATAGACCTTGCCCTTTTCCTTTAATACTAGAAATAATATGATGTATAGCAATGTGTGATTGTCTTTATGGTGGGGACACTGTGAAAGATTCATTAGCTGTTTGAATATTATTAATTACTTTGTTTCTCTTTTTGAAGTTGTTCAGAAACTATGGTTTTATTGATACAGGACAGGGTAAAAAAATCAGGTTTTAGAACATTATAATATTAAATACCTGAATTGGAATTTCAGGGCCATGTATGCCTTGATAATTTTAGTCAGTGTAGAGTTCTTAGATTGTACATCTCTCTCTATCTCACCTGACTGATGTCCAAGTAGTAGATACTTGAGAACTGCTGTGCCAACTAGTATGTTCAGGGACTTTGAAAATTATTCAAACACCTGGAGAACAGTTGAAAATCACCATGCTGTGGATTTTGGAACTATGTTGATTTGCTTAATATAGTTCAGAATGGGTAACAATGTAGAATTTAAAGTGGGATTGAGTCTAAATTCATGTCTTGCACACTGAAAGAAATATATTTTCATTTCTTCATGGAATGAAACCTTAAAAAAGGTTCACAGAAGGCACCACCACAGAGACCTGTATGCTGTGTGAAAGGATCAGGCAAGGTTCTTGTAGAAGGCTCATAATGATGTCACTGCAGTCTGTGAATTTGTGACAAGAGTAACTTTGTTTATTCTGGAGCATCCTTTGATACACTCGACATTTCTCTCCCGCTGTTTATACCCTTTTCTTGCACTGTCATTGCCTCCTGCTGCTTGTCCCAGACTGTGCTGCAGGCACTTCTGCAGAGAGACAAGTGTTTCTAATTTATTATTTTAATACCATGAACTTTGGGAGCTGAGTGTGCAGGGCTTGTGACTGCTTAACAGTGGAAGTACTGTAGCATCCTCTAATGAGGTTGCCCCTGAATACCACTTGAGATTTTGAGTAGGGCAGAGTGCCAGTTTGCTAGGCTGTGTTTTCTCACAGGGAACATTTTACATGCCTGCCATAGCATGGCCTGGATTCTCACTCATCTCCAGATGTGATTAATGATTCCTTGCCTTGCACAGTCCTTAAAGTGCGCCTCAGTATTGGTTATATCAAGTGGAGTGATGCAGAAGGAGGATATGTTCCTCAGTTTATAATCCAACAGCTCCCAATATGAGTGTCTTGCCTTGTAGAGGTGGAGGGGCAGTGAAGAAGCAGCAAATCTTATTTATCCCTCTGCTCTCTTCTGTGCCTTGCAGAGGGTATGATGGGGCTGAGCTTGCTCTGAGTGCTGTGCTACCAGTGGGAGTTGGTTTCCCCATCCCCACTTCTCCATACCCCAAGTAAATGCACTTCTGAACTACGGTGTGTTCAGAACTGCTGGTTAAGACTTGGTTTGCTCAGAAGTGGGAGTGCTGTCTTTATCTCACTGAAGCAAGGTTGTCTATAGGCCATGAGAGACAGATCCTCAACACACAGGACAAAGACTGCTTCAGAATTAGGGAGAAAATATATTGTTGTCTCTTTGTGCAAAGGGACTATAAAATTCTGCATTGAATTTAAAGCAAAGAGAACAAGGGGAAGCAACAATATGGTCTGAATGCTCTTCCATCATTCTGCAAGCTTGATTGTCTCTTGCTTTACTCTGTGTCTTCTCCTAGAATTATTACTGGCTGTAAATGAGTTGCCTCTGAAAGGATTTTATCACCATATTCCTTTTAAATGCCTGGGGCTTGAACTTCTTCCTTAATGTTCCCTTTTATCTGACACTAAGGATTCAAAGTTATTTTGTGGAACAGTGACATGTGTGCCATTCAGTGAATGACCTCCGGCCTGGTACACGTGCCAATGGCTGTTTAAATGTCCCTTTACTAAAGCTCTACATGATATCTGTGATGCATTATCTTGCAATCTAATTCACAAAACTCTGTCATAGAGAGCAAGACAGTCATGGGGTTAGAAAATCAACCTGATGGTCTTTTAGTTCCTGACTATTAAAGGTGTAGGGAAAAGGTATGGAGTCCCAAACTATTGGATAGCTCTGCAATTTTGCAGGATTTGTGCCACAGCTGTTGGGTCAGACTAGTGAAGTTTTCAGGTGAATCAGGTCATCAAAAAGCTGTTACTGAATTCACCTAAACTGAAAAAGTGTTAGCAGGGGTGTCAGTTCTTTCAAGACTACTACTGGCATTCCTTAATAAAATTAGGAAGCACTTCCATATCGCTGTTACATTTTTCTGTCTTTTTTGCTGAAATACTTTCAAAATGCTTTTTATCCTGTGAATGTTGCTTGTGTTGTGACCTGCTTCTGTTCTTAATTTCATTTAAGTGGCAATATCATTCATCTAGTCTAGTTAGTTACCTGAAACTCATTAGTTAGTTTTTGAAGTAGCTGTTAGTATTCAACTACTCAGACCTTGCTGTTTGCTAATGTGCCTTGCTGGGTCAGCATTTGTTCTGAGTATTATTGTATAGATTACTTACAGGTGCACTTATGAGTGAAGTATTCAAGGCAGAATGGCATTTAAAATAGATATTAATTGTTAATAATTTTCTTTTAGATCTTTGCTTTCACTTATGGAAAGATTTTTGAGTTCTTTTTATATAGATGTGTTATTTAGAATGGGGTAACAAGGCAGGTTTAGCCATTTTAACAAGTCACTTTTGGAGCTAATAGGAAAATGAATAGACATTTACTTATTTCATTTGTTTTTGTACACACACAGGGCCACCTTTGGTAACGTGTTGACTTCAGTTGCTGTTTGTGTGGATGTTGGATTCTCACATTGTGCTGTGTCAGTGCATTGATGGTTCCATACCTTGCAGTCACGAATAGGGAATAGCTCTCTTTTCAGTGGGAATATGATGGTGAAGGGGTCTGAGTCATCTCAAAAAAAAACACAAAAAGAAAAAAAAGAAAAAAAAAAAGAGAGAGAAAAAAAGAACAAACCAAAAACTAAAACAAAATCCACCTCCAAAATCCCCAGAAATAAGCAGCCTAACAAAAAGAACCCCGAACGAACAAAAAAATCTTCAAGACCCATCAAGGATAAGAGCAACAATGATGTTACCGGAATTTCTGAGACAAAAACTCACATTCATTACTGCTTGCCCAGATAGTAAAGCACTTGGATGAATTAAATTCTTTTTGGAAGGTCTTGTTATTTTCCATCAGCTGAGGCTTAAATCTAGAAAATACACTAGCTGATCTCCTATAGTATTTTTTTGTATCTCTCTTTTTCTTTTTCATTTTTTTTCCTCCTGTGATTTAAGGAGTTAAGGAGGTGGGAAATACACTTGTTCCAGTCATCAAATGTTCATGTTGCTTGTATCTAATTAAATGTGTGCAGGACTACTGAAAACCATTTCAACTTGTTAGTATTTATAGAACAAAATATTAATCTTAAGGAGGTACAGGAAGTCAAGGAGAATAGTGGACTTTCAACTTTTGTTTCTCCTCTGCTATCTTCACTTGCATGTCTCTGATCAGCCCTTAAAAAACTGTAGCAGTTTCACAGCACCTTTAGCATTATGCTATATCTCAAATCTGTGTATATACATATATATAAAAGCTAGCTTTGCTTTCTGGAAGTGGAAAACAGAAGATGCTTTGTTTGTCTTTTTTTTTTTTCCTGTTTACAAAGCTCAACTAAGTCTCATTTATGGAGAAATTGAATATGAAGCATAGAAATTAAGCACTTTATTTTCACAGGAGAAAACAACATAGGTAGAGTTCAGATTTTTCAAGATCCAAATTAACAAATCCCAGGCATTCCTGTGGATTTGCTTTAGGTTTGGACATCCTGAGATATTAATCAAAGCTTAATCTTTGTAGGAAGTAGCAGCATGAAGAGTGAAACCTAAAATCAAAGTCTTAAAAGCAAACTAAAAAATCCTCAAATAAAGAAACCACCTGAAAACAACTTAAAGGGTTAGCAGCTTCTTTTCATTCTCATCAGCCTTCACTTCTGAGTTTTAGGCTTGGATGTAAGCTCAGTGGTTAGGACCTTTAAAAACAAGGCTGTTAACTTTATCCAGGGAAATTACTAGTTAGAAATGCAATTTTTTTTTTCTGTGCAACATAATAATAACCATGCCAGTCTCAAAGTACCATTGTTGAAAAATGTGGATAAAAGGAGGGAGGATGCTTCTCCCCCTCTGCCCTCCAATAAAACAGAAGAAAAATGCCAGATTAGCAAATAAACGAACAAACTGCAGAACCAACCCACAAACAAATAAAAATCCCAACAGCTCAGTAGTAGATCTTATCCACTACAAAACGTAGTAAATCAACAGGAGAGAACTCAGATGTATACAACTGCATTTTGGTACAGCACAGAACATTTCATATCTGTGATTTCTACAGAGAGGGGAATTTGCAGTGTGTCCAGCAAGATTAATTAATTTGATCTATAGCCAAATAATTTCAAGATGGAAAAGATCTGGCTATCAGTTGTCCCTTCCACCAGAGTATAGCTGACCACACTGAAATATAACCAGTTCTTCAGATTTTTGCCTTACATTTTTCTGTATAATATGGCTGTGATGAATTAGATGTGAGTTGATGGAAACAGGTTCCCGATTCCATTCAGCTCTGACCTTAAACATGAGGAATATGATTAACAGTGTTTATGTAATACTGCCTTTGCAAAATTAAAAAGAGAATTGAGAATTTAAAGTTTTACAGGAATGTTCTGTTAGTTAAATTTACATAGAGAGCACACTTAGTAGCTTTTGCATTGCTTTAAATTAAATCTATTGCTGTATATCCAGTAGCAGTTAAAACTGCTGGAAGGCTTTTCCTGTAATTTCCTAGCTTTGAATTTTATTTTGAATGGCAGTTGAATTTGCACAGTGCTAGTGCTGATTCTTTGTAGCTTATGTTGATGGATTGTCTGCCAGACTTCCTCTCTGGCAGGACAGAAGCTGGAGGGATGCATGTGTTTATCAGGCCAGTTGAAATAAATAGGAAGCCAGCCAGTGAATTCAGTAGGAGCACAACCTGTCCCCTCAAAACTTATCTATTTATTCTATAGTTGTGACTGGTGGTGTGGGTTCTGTTTGGTTTTATTTCTTGTTTTCTCTTACTGCAGCTCTTTCTTCTGGTCTGTCCTTTACCCCAAATTATCTGCTCAACACTTAAACTGGGCAACATAGCAGTAAGAGAGTAGTTAACAAGTATTTATATGTACAGTTTTTGACCAAGTTGTTCAGTGTCTTTGGTGGTAAAAACTGTGTGTCTGACAGAAGGAAGTTGGCTTTACTGCAGAAGGAAAATATGTTGATGTTACAAAGCACTGGGGACTTGACTAGAAAAGCTTTGACTTCCCTGACAGTGTCAGTAAGGGTGTCCGCGGACTTGCTTGGTGCAGACACAGCAAAGTGTGTCAGGAAAGGCATTCTTTCTTCTTTTTCTTTTTTCTCTTTTTTCTCCCACAGATGTAACTCACAATTACATATCTGTGTAAACATACATGAAAGAAGAGAACTCAATCACCAGTAAGGGTTGGGGACTGACCTACTAGAGCTTTGCTGAGAAGGACCTGGGAGTCTTGATGAATGACAATTTGCCTATGAGCCAGCAGTGCCCTCGTGGCCAGGACAGTCAATGGTATTATGGGGTACATTGGGAAGAATGTGCCCAGCAGGTCAAGGGAGCTGATCCTGCCCCTCCATGCAGCCCCAGTGATGCCACATCTGGAGTGCTATGTCCAGCTCTGGGATCCACAGTACAGGAAATCATGGAACAACTTGTCCAGTGAAAGATGATCAGGGATCTGGAATGTCTCTTAGGAGGAGAGACTGTGAGAGCTGGGCCTGTTTTGTCTGGAGAAGAAACTAAGAGGGGAGCTTTTTAATGCATATAAATATCTCAAAGGCAGGTGCCAAGAGAATGATGCCAGACTCTTTTTGGTGGCCCTTAGCAACAGAACAAAGAGCAATGGCCATAAACTAAAACACAAGTAGTACCAGCTCAACATGAGAAAGAACTTCTTTACATTGAGGGTGGCTGGAAACTGGAACAGGCTGCCCAGAGAGGTTGTGGAGTCTCCCCTCAGGAGACATTCAAAATGCACCTGAATGAGTTTCCTGTGTAATCTGCTGTAGGTGACTCTCCTTTGGCAGGAGGATCATTGGCCTAAATGATCTCCAGAGGTCGATTCCAACCTTAACAGTTCTGTGATTCTGTGATTCAGCTTTTGTAGCAGAAGGGCGCTGGTATGTCAATGAAATCTGTGTGTGAGATTTATTCACTTTTATACCTACAGCTAATTTAAGTGTGGCAAGAGAAGCATTGACCCTTAGATCAAAGCTAAGGCTGAAGGTCTAGTCTTTCAGGATGAGTTAAAAGTTTGAAACTGCACCTGGGCAGTTGTTCAGCAGATGATGTTACTTAAATCACTCAAAACATTCCTGGGATTGACATGTGTCACAGAGCAGCCATGGAAATAGCATAGTGCTCCATTTTGAGACTTTGCTCTCTTGATGAGAGTTATGAATGGGGATATCCTGGCGGCTGAAATGAGGTTTATACCAGGGAGTTTAACCTGCGTATCAATAATGCTTATAAGGCATCAAGATCTCTTTAAATGTAACTGACAGCCTCTAATGCAGGTAGTCAGGCAACACTTATTTCTTTCACTGTGTTCTGCAAGCTGTAGAGGGTAAAGCACAGCCTTATGAGTACAGCCTGTGTCCTCATATGGAGCTGTTTCCCTGTTCAGTTTACAGATATGTTTAATAAGTATCTAAGCAGTGTTTTGGCATACTGTGAATCCAAAAGAAAAAGCATGTTAGAGAACAACTTGAGAGTCAAGCAGCTGAAGATCTGCTGCTTGGAAACTTGTACTGCCAGAAGAAGTGGTGCAGTGTCTTAGCTACTGCAGCTGCAACAAAAACAGCTCTTGGGCAGTGTGTGATCACCTGATTTCATAATGAGTCAACCTGGGCACAGTGGAGGTGATTAAGCTTTGATATAGAAGAGTTTGTTTGGTGGTATTGCTATTTCCTGCTACAAATGGAAAATGAGCCTTTCAAGTTTCCTAAAGAAAAGCTTGATTTAGTCTTAAAAAAAAAAAACACAGAAGAAAAGGGGACAATACTGAGGAAACTTTTGTTAAGGGCAAGTTAATGTTTGGCTTTTTGGACTTTGCGCAGCAGTGTTCTTGAAAGGTACGGCCACAAGACTTTGCCTCAAACTGATCTAATTACTCCAGTGTCATGAGACCCCCTCTAGAGTACCATGTCCAGCTCTGGTGACCCCAGAATAAGGACATGGATCTGCTGGAGGGCTACAAAGATAATCAAGAGGTTGGAACACCTCTCCTGTGAAAACAGGCTGAGAGAGCTGGGGTTGTTCAGCCTGGAGCATAGAAGGCTCTGGGCAGATCTTAGAGCAACCTCTGAGCCCTCCAGTACTTCAGGGGGGCCCTACAAGAGAGCTGATGAGGGGCTTCTGCCAAGGACATGTAGCAGGACAAGGGAGAATGGATTCAAAGTGAAATAGGGTGAGTTTAGATTAGATTTGGGGAGGAAAAACTTGACTGTGACAGTGGTGAGGCGCTGGAATAAGATGCCCAGGAGAAGCTGTGGATGGCCCAGCCTTGGAAAAGTTCATGGCTAGGTTGGAAGGGGCTCTGAGTAACCTGGTCTATGGAATGTGTGCCTGCCCACATCAAGGGAGTTGGAACTAAGGTGGTCTTTAAGGTTCTTCCAACCTCAACCCTTCTATGATATAATTTTCACTGCAGATTGGTGTTACCTGCAGTTCTGTCGTCTTGAGGTGCTGATGTGTTCCTGCTGTTACCAAGAGTGCTTTACTATTAGCTCTGCTTTCTTTGCGCAGAATCCACTTGGGAGTGACATTTAGTACTGTTTGCATGGGCTTTGAGCCTTTCTAATGATTTTGGTAACTATGAACAGAGGATTTAAATGGTCATTTTGTAGCTGTGGGAAATAAAATCACTGATATCAGATGTTCTTCCTTGAACTGACTTCTTGGTAGAGTTTTTGCTTGGAAACTTAATCTCTTTGTTCCCTGTGCCTCTGTTTGCAGTACTGTTCTTACATACTCGACAGTAGTAATGCTGCTGCTGTATTTACCTGATTCATAGGAACAGGTTTTATCACTTGACCCTGTGGAAGAATTTCTTACTTTCTCTTAGTCTGCTATCCTGTCATAAGATCATAAGTTAAATTTTTGTGCCTGCAAGGCTCTTTAAGTCAGTAGGAAGTTTGATCTGCTGTGTAACGTTTTTGCTGTGTTTCTGTGACCATGTTTATTTTTCATTTGTTTCTCCTGGCACCCACAGCTGCCATAGTTGTGTTGACAACGCCCCAAGTGTATGCCCAGTTACACAGAAAGCATTTGCCACTTGGGAGGAGCAACAGCAGTGCTAGACAAAAAAAAAATCCCTTCCTTTAGCCTATACAACACATACTCCGTGAGCAGGGTTTTCTGACAGCAGCATGGACAGAGCGTGTTGTAACATGGACGTGCTCGGCATGTCTCCTTTCACTGCAGTGGGCTGTCTTCCTGCTGATGAAGTGTGAAGAGTGTGTGAAATTATCCGTCAGTGTCTGGAGTCCCCAGAGAGGACAGGGAGTGATGAGAGCAGGGTTGTGGCCTCGAGGTACCGCTCAGTGGTGATGGCCATATGGTGTGGGAGAGAGAGCGCTTCCAAGGGGGTCACAACAGATGTTGTATAGCATACTTGTTGCCAACAGCTTCGTGTCAGCCAGCTCCAGTAAGGTGGTGTTAGGGCTGTTCCACTTAAGGAGGAATGCTCTTTAGGTACCACATAGTGTAATCTGTTATTTGCATTGGTATTGCAGTAGCTGTATTTTGTCAGGCAGGCAAAGGTATTTATAAGATGCAGAGGTTGGGCATGCGAGCCCAAAGAATTCCTAACTGAATCAGGTACTGATCTTTAACATGGGAAAGAGTAACCAGCCATTTGAATCCTGTACCTAGAGAAACACTGATGCAGAATCTGCCTAAGTCAGTTGCAGCTCGAAGCAAGAATGAGTTTCGGGCTATCCTTTATACAAAATGCTAAACTAGATTGTCACAGCGATCCTTTCTGGCCCCTTAGTCTATAAACTTGAAACACTTGACCTGCCGAAGAAGAGACTTCTTTTCCTTTCTCTTTAAGTAGAATGGACAGACTTGTGAGGAAAGAAAGGAATGGGTATTTCTGGGGATAGTTATATCCTCCAGCATGGAGTATTAAGTGGCTAGTCATGTGAAAGAAAGGAGGTGTTGGAGAATAAGGAGCAGATTTCAGAGCTCTTGCAATGTGATTCAGAAATTCAGAGGATGGAACTTCTTCCTTATGTCTTGAGTAAGTTGTGTTCTTAAAATTGCAGAAAAAAACCAAAAACAAAACACCGAAAATCCCTGTAGCATTTTGTTATTGTTCCTAGGTAGCAAGAAGAAGTTACTGCAGTAAGATTTTACTACACTCTGTGCTGAATTTACTGTTGGTTACTGTGAGCTGTCAAAACCTTTGAAATTATTACCACAGAATCTATTCTTTCTATCTATAAATATTATAATTGTGAATCTCACAAGGAGAAAAAAAAATTTGGATTTAGGCAGTGAAAAGAATAGTTATGCTAAACTTATATAACATTATGCACAACTATTCCGTTTCTTGTCCAGATTTACATTTCTTGAATACATTTGCTGAAATAAATAGCCAGTTTCCTTCGAGAGCATAGTTGGAACTGAATAAATGTAAGGCCTCAGGGTATTAACAAAGGGGCTGAACTCTAAACCAGTGTAGTTATACAGCAAATATAATGTAAATTAGAACAGCAGAGAGGAAATCTAAAGTTAATACATAGGAAGAGAGAGTAATATTTGTGAGAGTTTATAGACTTCTAGTTTTGTAATCTTATCCTTTGCTGTTTAGTCTTTGCTTTTCTTCTTTTCCCCAAGAGGCAAATACTTAGGGAAGATGCACATCTTATGACATAAATACTAGGTAAAAGGAATTTTGTTACTTTTCTAGAGAGAAGGAGGCATGAAAAGAGGAGAATTTAGGAAGGAGATCCTGCTGTTCTATTGCTGTTCTATAGTGGAAGAACCTTTGCAGCTCAGAGTGTATCTGTACAGAATTGTCCTATTCATAGTTTCCCCAAGAGCATATATAACAGACCTTGGAAATATGCACCAATTATATTGCAGTTGGCTAAGAAATGAATTTCAACTATAGCAAAGATGGCTTGAGTTAGATATTTGGGGTAAAACATGTAAGTACAGGAGGAGGCACCAGAACACATTATTTAAGAATATGTAGTCCCTGTTGGCTAGGAGCCTTTCCTTTTTCAAGGGTACATGAAGAAGAATGAAGTAGAATCAGATCAGAGAACTAATTCTGCATAGGGGCAGAAAAATAGACCAAATGTACAAAACCTCAATGTACAGAACTATAGAAGATTGAGACAGGAATTTAAGAATCATATCTGTAGAGTCAGAGGAGGTTTCCTGTGTGCATATTGGTCTCTGAAGGGAGGACAGGCTATTTCTGCACATATTCTCACTCAGGTAATCAGACTGGCTTCATCTGGGCTACTCAGACCAGCAGGACTTGTTCTTGTGGTCTACAGTTTTCATACTGATGCTTTCTTCTGCAGTACAGCAATAATATTTATTTTTAGTTAAATCACAGATGATGTCAAAAGTTCACAAATACATGATTAGAGATATGAGAGGTGAAGCTCCATAAGTTCTGAAATAAGGAGCAAAAATTGTGTGTCGCAATTGCTATGAGTTTTCCAGACTGTGGAATGTGCCTCTGATTTCATTTATCTGTTTCCATACTGCTGATAATTGGCAGTTGAATTTGTAGAGGTTTCAGAGGGATTACCTTGAAAAAAACCCTGAACATTTACAAATTCTTGTATTCTATTAGTTTTTACAGATGATCTTTCATATTGATGAGAAACGCAAGTGTCACCTGTAGACTGTGATGAATTTTCTAGGAATATGCTCTCTTTTCATGTCCAAAAGGGACTATAAATTTTCAAAAAGAAAGCTTCTTTCAGATAATAGCTCCTATTTTTTTTCAAAAAGCTCCAATTATGTGTTTCTGAGGGCAAAAATCGGCAAGAGAATGCATCTGCAAAGAGTTTTTCTGTAGTTTAATCCCCTTTATAGTGAAAGAGTTAATATATTTAGTTTTCATGCATATCACTCTAGAGAAAAATTCTGCTGTCACTGTAATTTCTGTAGTCATTATCTCCAGTGAGAAAGTGTGTCTCAAATCACAGGATTTCTGTTGAGTTGAGATACATCAGTTATGGAATGTCTGCATCATGTTCATCTGCTGCATTGGCAGATGGTTGAGGTGAACATCTACTCTCTCTTCAGCTTTAAAAATCAGAATTGGTGGCAGCATTGTCAAAACATGTCAGCATTTGAGGGGTGGTGTGCCACAAACCACTGGCTCCACAACACATTCTTGGCAACACAAACTGGGGCTTTGAAAAAAGCTATATTCTTACTATACAGCTGGGGGTTTTGGTGGATTTTTTTTTGTTAGTTGCAGTTTTTAGTTGCTATATACAGAAAGTTTGAGCTACTAACCTGCAGAAGTTAGGGAAAGGGTATGACACTGAAATGTTTTCATTGTTACATCAAGAGATGTGTGCTTTGCTTACACTGTGACTTATGCTTAACCCTCTGTCTTTGATTTGTTTTGTTAGCACTGAATAGGTGTGTGAAATGACAGTGCTTGGTAATTCATAACAACTGCTTCATAAAAATTAAATGCTTAGAGATCTCAAGGGGAGAGCAGGAGGCTGGGGAAGACTGTTTCCTGGCCTGTTATATCCTAAGTTGCTGGATAGTCTGGGGTAGCAAAAGCTGTCGTTGATTTCCTTAGGGAAGGAAATAGGGATTGTAGTAGTGCAGATTTTTCTGCTACTCTCTCACAGTAGGGTGTAATCGTAGATGGCACAGAAGGCAACGTCCTAAAACTGGGGGAAGAAATGAAGCAAGATGCAGGAATAAATATAAGTAATCTCTAATGATATGATGATTTGGATTTACTTGATAGGTGTCAAAAGTCATTCTTTTTATTAAGAAAAGACAACATTCTGCCTGAGAGGACAAAGATGATGTTTTACTCCTCAGGAGCGTAAAACTAGTTTTCCTGATAATTCCTGACATCTTGTCATTCATGCTCTGGGTTTCCTTAGGGGTTAGAATCAAATAGCCAATCTCTTGTGAGAGTGAAACAGGAATGGAATGTGTTTAAGGATTGAAATGTGCTCACATAGGCTCCAAATCCTAAAAGGGTGATGTTGGAATTTCAGAATAAGACAATGGGGAACAGGATGAGATAGGGCATGTTAAAGGGGCAGACACAGTAAGCTTCTCAGAATGCAATACAGAAAAGTCTCCATTAAGAAATCATTTATATCCACCTGATACTTCTGAAGTTTAGAAGGGTGAACTTTTAACTAGAAGGGTAAACTTTAAATGTATTGTTGCTCTATTATTTTCACACCCTCAAGTCCTCACAGGACATCGGTGGTTGAGGAGGTAGATGACAAAATGCTATTCCTGCCTTGAAAACTTTAAAGTCCCATCTTGGAGAGAGCAGCCTCCTGTCAGAGCCTGGCACTTAAGGAGTCTACTCAATAGGGAGGTACCCAGAGCCTGTGCAGAGGCACAGATTGTACTGCATTGACAGCCAGAGAAAGAGCAGCTAAAATAGCATAGATACCAAAGAGGTGTTTTGCAGATCATTACATGTATATAGAAATTCACAAGATAGCTAAAACACTACCTGTTGTTCTATATAATCCTGATAATTCATTTTAGTTTCTGACATCCTAGTGCTTTACAACCTTTTGTACGTATTGGGGAGGATTGGTTCTGGCACTGCAGATGTTCATTCGAGTTCACTGTTTCTCAGTTTTTAAGTACAAAGTTGTCACTTTTTTCTTCATAGCCATGGAATTTATTTTTTGCCTTAAATGTTTATATTGCTGGTTATTCCACTTTTATGCAGTTGTCCCTGGAAACGGCTTTTGTGTGCTGCACAAACAGTTGCTTTTTGTCAGTTTTTTCATTTCCAATTATCATGAACCTGAAGCTACATAAGTTTCTTTCCCTATGCTACACAGGGAAAGTCCTATGCTGCATAATATTGGGAAAGCTTTTAACCTTGTTTTGCCTTGGTTCCTCATCAACAGATTGGAGGCAATTATACTTTCTGAAATACTATGTTGAAAAGTTCTGAAGTTTAGCCAATAATAAGGGCACTTTTTTTCCTTTCTTTTAATGTTCATGTCAATTGTGGTTTTCGAGATAATACAATTTGCTTAGAACCTATCCTTGAATCCTTGCAGAAAGGAAGTCATGCTGTTTCTGAGATTATAGCCTCTGATTCTGGCCATTTGAATGCCGTCATCAGAAACAAAGCAAATACAGTTGAACAAAAAATATATACGTCCTACCAAGAGGTTTTTTTGGCTTGTTTTTCTGAGATAATCTATTCATCACATTGTTGATTTGACTGCTGTTTTCAGTTCATGATACAGCAGATTACAAAACCTGTGACAAAATCATAGGAAAAAGTAATTTTAGGAAAGATCATTCAGAATATGATGCTATTTAGGAACTAAATTAAGGATTCAGTCCTTTCAGAGGTAATCTGACCATTGTAGAAATGCACCTGACTCCTGATGAGTCTCTGGCATTTCATAACAACATTTATATAAACCTAGAGCAAGCTCTGCTTTTTTAAGAAAAGCAAAGAGAAGAGATTCATTTGATTTGGGAATTCTACCACCAGCCCGTGACACACTGCTAAATATGATGTGTCTTTTCAAGTGACCTTTATCTTAACTTTAATATTTCATAACCTCTTTGGGGAAGCTGTTTTATCTGATTCTTTCATGTGTGAAAATTTACTTTACCATCCTTTAGCACCTTTTATGCTGTTTAAATGGATATTTATGTTACTGCATTAATAGTAGTGTTATGAACAGCCCTGATTTTTTGGGTATTTAAAATGCTTTTACAATATTAGAACAGTACTTATACCATTTGTGTGAAGAAAAATTCTGTCAATCACAAGTAAAAATGGCATCAAAGATGCTGAGATTAGAAATCCTTTTTTGATAGTCATTAAATAATAAGTTTTAAATAATAAGTACTTTACTTATTAAGCGTTCGGTTGCTGAGAGAGGATGCAAGAGCAGCACCTGTAGCCTCTTTTGAAGGTTCAGATTCCCAGTCCTTTCAGATGGGCTGTAGGTAGAAATAATTGGAAAATAACCTTGAAGGTTTCTGAGCCTATTTGAGTGTGAATGGATGTATGTCAGACCTAATTAGGCCTACTGAGAAAAACATAAATGTCAATCGTTTTTTACCAAATGCATCCAGCTTCTTTTGAGATTGTGAATGGGGTCCAGTGAGCATACAGCCTGCTTAATGTCACCTTTCTGTCTAATCCTGTCACCTGTGATAAATGGCATTTGAATTTTCTTGAAAATAAAGTCAAAGAACTTGAAAGTAGACATTGCCACTTCAGTACTTGCTTAGCTGATATGTCCACATAAAACTTAACTAATGCAAACCATTCAATGAAAATGGTCATTATTTTACCTCCCAGTGGTCCATAGGGTTTAACTAAATCACAAAGCTCTATTTCATTTTTTGGAAACTTGATAATCCCTCCCCTGCCTTGTCTAACCTATTTTTTAATTCTATAGCAATGATTTTATCAAATCCTTTCAGAAATGCATGTCTGTTTTCAACCATGATTGTATGTAAAAGGATCTTTCCTGTTACCTTAGGGTGCACCTATTGTGCACACTTGCATTCACCTTCTTGGTAAGTGAATTACTGTGACATTGCTGGGTCATCATGAAATATGTACTGTCTTTCAAATCTTTTCTGTCTGGGTGGGTTCATATGGAATATTTCTAAAATTCCAGCTGTGTGCCTCTGTAGTTTGCTAGAAGTAGTAAGTTTCCCTGCAGAATCCCTAAAGAGCATAATAGGAATAAAAATGGTATTGTCGAGAAGTGGCATCACTCACTCAGTAGAGTCTCTGATTGTTCTGGCAAGGAAAGAATGCACCTTGCTTTAAATTTGTTTGGGGGCTTTGGAGAGAAGTGGCAGTTTGATATTCACATGAGAAAGTTTATTAAAAGGCATAATCCCCACTGGGTAAGTAAACTTTTCCAAATCCCTTTATGGACACTATTTTGTGATGTGAAAGCAGCTTCCTTATTCATCTGAAATGTGTTCCTAAGCAAAAGGACTAAAAAAAAGTCCCAACTGAAGTAAAACCAGTGGGAGCAGAAACAAGCATATCCATGCAGCTTTTTGTACAAATATAATTAAGTTGGTTGAAAAGCATACCTTCCAGATATCTATTCAGCATTTTCTTGGAGACAGTCCCTTACTGGGACTGGAGAGGTGAAAGGCAAGTCTTTAATTTTCCAATTAGCAGATATCGTTGAAATCAGAAGAGAAATAATAAAATGTTTCCTTTTGGCCCCAATTTGAATCATAGAGTGAAATTTTCATAACTGTTCACATACATGGCTTGTCACTAGAAAACTTAAGATTTGAGCGGCTGACTCCCTGCTTTCAGTGTCTCACTTTCTACAGATCAAGAGGTCCATGGAACTAAGTTCTGTGCCTTGCAGTTCACACAGAAGTGCATGTGATTCAACAAATGTGGTCAGTGCTTGTAGCACCAAGTGGTCTGGAGATTCCTCTCTACATTGCGCTTTTGCCACTACGGTTTGGTAGTGATTTGTAATTGTTTGTGATTCAGATTAGCAAAGTAACTGTCACACTTCTGAGGCTTGAGACTTTACTCTTTGCAGACCTGGTCTTTGGAAATACAGAGTAAGTGTATAGGCTGGCTAATTGGAATTTAAAAGGTAATTACTGGGAAGGTGCTTATTCCTTTTCTCTTGAGAACACACTGTTGAACAAATCATTATTAAGCAGTTATATTTTATACAGCATTACAGGTTTGCCTGATGTTATGCAGACAATGCCCCAAGTTTCTCAAAGGCTAAATTAGCAAGGGATGTTTCTAGATAACAGAATTGTTATCTTCTTGCTCTTCATGCATGTTCTGCAGTTAGGGAACATTGCTTTGTGTTATTACTTTCCTTGTTGCTCTCCTTATTTCTGGAAATTTTCCAAAGACATTCCATATTATCTCATTATATTTTTCTGAGCATGACGGATGCATTATTAAGACAGACTAGCAAGTGCTGTGTAAAAAAGAATTAAAACCTGTATTTGCATTGAAATATGTCCTCAAAGATGAGGTCTTTAGGATAGGGGAAACTAATAGTAGACTAGTTCTTATTTAAAAGAATTCCCATACTAGTTCCAAGACAACAGAGCTAGGATGTTTGTAGTACAAACTATGAAAAAAGAGCAAAGGGAAGCACCGAGGGAATGTGAGGTGTCTGTGGTCAGCACCGTGCATAGTAAATATGGCATGCAAACCCTTAACTGCCAGGCCTTGCCTGTGGAATTGTGGCACCTGGGAAATCGGAGAGATTTTTAAGGATAATATATTGTGAACTTTTCACAAAAGTGGGATGGTTTGACAAAAAGCATGAAAATTCCAGTGTTGCTCATAGGTCTTTTAGGCTGAAATCACTGCAGGCCATCCATGAACAAGACATTACCAAGATGTCAGTACTGACAGAGAGGGGCCAGCAGTAGAGGGTAAGGAGAGCATCCTCATCTGATAATGATGTTGGTAGTGGGATCTTTGAAAACAGTGGGAGGAGAGGGGTAATGAGAGGGCCTTCAGAGTTTTGAAAGTGAATAAGCAGTAAAGAAATAACAAGGAAATACTTGAAAAGCAAAATAAAAAATGGAGACAGACTCATGAAAGGTAGTGAGTGACTGCCATGAGCAACAAGTTGGCATTGTTAACCAGAGTCTTGAAACCATTCAGTTCTCTGCTTCCAAAGCTTCTGAACCAACGGGACTGCAGTGTTTGTATGCACTCCCACCTGGTGATGGCAGAGTAAGAAAGACTGTTTATTGCATAAAATGTCTTGATAAATCTAAATCCCCTGTTGTTTCATCACGTTATGTGAGTTAAGCTAGTGGTGTAAGCAGAATTGGACTTGGCATCTGTCATGCTTCTGTAGTGTCAGAAAAGCATGTTGTGAAACAATACAAGCTAATAGCTGTAGATTTCACTTGCTCCATTGTTGCATGTGCTTGAAACCTTCCTTGGAGAAGAATCTTCCCTTTAAGCATTACAGATTCTTCAGAATGATTACCTGCATAGCACAGCTTACTGCTTTTTCAGAACTCCGTATGTTTGCAGTTACACCCATGCCTTTTAGTTTTGTTTCTGGTGCCCATAAAATCTCTTTCTAGTCTTAAAAAATAGCAGACCAATCCATGCCTTGAAGGAGGATGGATCTTCCAGATTTTTAGCATGTGTAAAACTGGTAAACTAACAGACTGTTCAAGTTCTTTATAGGGGCTGTGGTTTCAGACAGATTTGTTTGGATTTTGAGCCTTTGAACTCCTTAGACCTTTTATCTTGTTCAATTTTATTTTCATATTCATATCTAAATTTTCATTTCACTATTAATTAGTTTCATTATATTTGATGGCAAAATGTTGCTTTATCTTCACTGTTAATAGTTTTAATTGTTTCTCTTGCCTTAAGTAATATCTCGTTAACTTTATAACCCATCTTTTACACATCATCTATAGAATTAATTTCCTGTGCATGTAGTTGTGTTGTCTGCAGCATCTTTTCAAAAACTTCCTCAATTAGCATTTTTATTGTTGTATTGGTTTCTTGTCTGTAAGAATTAAGCTGAGAAGCCTGTTGATAAAATTTAATATCACTAGTTCATGGTCTTTCTAGACATTTTTATTAAAAAGTCTTGGTAATTCCCTGTTGGTGAAAGAGCTTAGCCATTGCGTAGGTCTTTAAAAAAAACCCAAACAACAACCTAAAAAAAGCCAGAAAACCCCAACTGCCATGCAATAACTGAGTCCTGTTTTTTAAATCAAAATTAAAATTGTCAGTAAAGTTTTGGTGTGTGCAAACAACAGATGTGATTGGTGATTTTACAGAAGTGGTGAGTGTAGTGATTGTTTTCCTTAGTGAGTATTTTATTGCCATTCTCTGTTGGTTGCATTCATCAAAAAGAATTAATCTGTGTAGACTGGAAACAGGTGCTGCAACCAGGTATGATGTAGCTTTTAAAATACTCTTTAATATTTCCTTCCTTTCACTGAAAATGCATAGCAGAAATATAATGAAGTTATAAAAGTTTGCCTCATCAGCTTTGGTCATCTTCCTTTAACATCTTTAATGAGAATATTGTTTTCTTCTCTCTGTGTGTGAGCGCAAGAGACCTTGTAGATTGTGTCTTGCACACATACTCCTTGATTTTCACATTCCAGTTGTTTTAGCAGTATGCCACCAAGGTCACCTGTGGATAGGGGAAGATGCCCTTGCTGGGAGGTGCAGTGCTTCTGAACGGGGTCTGCTTCTGCCAGGAAAATTATGTTGTTGAAATATTTATTCACTACACTTTAAGCTCTTTGTTGCAGGTTATTTTGGGAGGGACAAAGCACTGAAAGGTCAAGTTATTAGTGCAGTGCTTATTATATATGTGTCACAGATGCAGGTGAAGTAAAAACAAATTCCATTGAAAATGGTACTTTGATGGAATGGTAGAATGCTGTGGCTAAAAATACAACACATTGCATTTTTTAGAGGAAAACAAATAAACAAACCTCCAAAAAATGATGATTCCCTCTCACCCAGTAGATCCAAAGCAGTTGATTGCCCACTCCTGTGGAGTTCTAGAAGAGCAGCTCTGCCCCACTCCTCAAAAAAAGCTGCTGTACTCACTATGTGTAATTTTCAGAAGAATAAGGTTAGCTAAGCACTGTGTTCACAGACACTTTCCGCCTTTACTGTACATCTGGAGGTGAGAGAAGATTGCTTTGTCCTGGAAAAATAGGCAAATCTTTAAAAGATGTCCTTGTCCTAAACTGGAACAGGAAGTTGAATTCTCAGAGACATTCCTAGATTATAGTTAAGATAGACCAATGCTTTTTTTTTGCTTTTTTTTTTTCCTCCGAATGTGACTGTTCAAGTTCAGGCTTTAAGTGAATTTTCTTGTTCTGTGAAATATCTCACTTGGAGAATTATGAGTTAGGATATTTGAACAGCGTCAGAGATTTTGAAAACAAATATGTTTATTAAAACTCGTCTTCCCTGTGAACAATTTTTCTAATGAGTATTTATTCTGAGACAAAAGCATGAAGATGTTTTCTCAAAAACTATCCCAGTTTGCTCTACCCTGCTGCATCTCTTTTCTTCTGTAAACTCAGATTTTATCACTCCACATGATAAATGTGCTTTTTACAGAAGTATTTTCATTCCAATGTTCTTTAAATTTAATGTCTACTTGTATTTTTTTGTAATACAACAAAATCATGACAGTCAAGGAAAGACTACTTTGATAAATAATATAACTCTTACATAAAATCTAAGCAGTAGTTTACACCTGTACTTCAAAAAGAAAGGCAAAAAAAGTAAGGTAATTTAAATAGGCATACTTTTTATATTAATTTTTATATGCTTGCTGAACAATCCTGGCATGCAGAAGGTTATTGTGAATTGTAAAAACATTATGGAGAATCATAAAATGGAAGTGATTCTTCCAAACTATGTATAATTAAGCTATTTTTTACTTATTAGGATATTTCTAGTGACAGACTATCACCTGATATGCCTTGGTATTTTCTCCTTAATTTTGCTATTGTTGTGCCCACTCCTGCTTGCACCAGTTCTGTATTTCCTACCTTTCCTTTAAGGTGTGTAATCAGTTATTGAAGTACTTCAAATACAGGTATTGCAGCATCAGTATAGTTAGGAGTTTGACTTTAGATCATTGAGCTTGATGAGTGTTTTCTTTGCCACAGGGTTAGATGAAAGCTGTATCAGATCAGGCCAAACTGACTGTATAGGGCAAACAGGCAATTTTGTACAGCTGGATTTAAAAAAAAGATTAGGAATAGGTAATGATGACTATAAGTGATGTGGAGTGTTTCCATGCAAAGAGTCCAAATGAGTTAGGACTTCAGCTTGGAAAAGAAAAGACAAAAAAATATACTAGAAGCTTATAAAATCATAATTAAGACCAGAAACTAGTATTTTCTGGTTGTGGGGGGTTTTGTTTTTTTCTTTGTTTGTTTTTTTAATGCCAAAACTCAGGGTATAACATCAAACATGTTCCATGTTTATAGCAAAATAAGTAATTTTTGTGCAGATTGCAATTAAATTGTACAAGCTCACAGCCACAGATACGGGGACAGTTAAAAGTATTAAGATTTTCAGAGAGAGTAGAGAAATTTATGGAGAAATAAATAGCAGGTACTGTTAAAAGCCTGGATGCAGCCTTTGGTTCAGTTCATGGATGCTGAATAACAGTAAATGTTGTTTCATGTATATACAATTTCTGTATACTTCCCAAGTATATTTTTTCCAGTAGCTACTATTTAATTTCTAATGACCTAAAGATATAGGCTTAACTGGAGCAGTAACAGCCTACAAATTCCTCTTGAAGGGAAGAGGAGGGGCAGACACTGATGTCTTTTCTCTGGTGACCAGTGACAGGATCCAAGGGAAGGGCCTGGAGTTGTATCAGGGGATGTTTGGGTTGGATATTAGAATGAAGTTCTTTCCCCAGAGGGTGGTTGGGCACTGGAACAGGCTCCCCAGGGAAATGGTCACAGCACCAGCCTGACACAGTTCAGGAAGTGTTTGGAAAGTGCCCTCAGGCACATGGTGTGACTCTTGGGGCTGTCCTGTGCAGGGCTGGGAGTTGGACCTTGACAAGTTGCCCTTGTCATGTTCCTTCCAACCCTGGATATTCCATAATTTTATTATCTTAATAATATTTTCAATGCATTTTCAATGCACTATTTTTCTCTGTTACTAGAACTCTATCACTGCTACTTTTTTTTTTTTGTCATCTGCAAATACACAGTATTTGAGATCTTAAAGGACTTTTGACTAGTACAGTGTTTCATATTGACCTCATTTCAGATGTTAAATATTCCTTGTGGAACTAAAGCACATCTTACAGCAAGGTAAAGGACAGAAGACTTTTTTCTCTTAGATACTTTGTAAAGTGCTTGAGCTCCTTGCATGGAAATGCAATATAATTATATTGATGGTGATTATGGCGAAGTGGTGAGGAAAATGATAAAGGAAAGTGATTAGATTCTGCTCTGCCTTACAGAAAAAAACCCAACAAACCCCAAACCAACCAAAATTCAATGACTGAATAGTTCTGGGTATTTTTTTATCACTTGAGAGGTGAAAGTGGTGCAGAAACAAAGCAATTCTGGCTTGTAGTGCATAGTGTAGAAATTTAACTTCCAAGAGTTCAGTGTATTTGCAGAGTGCCTACTTCATTACCTCAACTCATAAAAAAATAAATAAGCTAGCTGCAACACAGAGAATTCTACTTATATTAAAAAAAAATCTGTAATTAGTTATAGACATGTTAAAAATAACAAGCTTATTTTGAGCCATGGAGCATTACAGTTTGTAATACAAATTTCCCAGTGGAGCTGAGTGATAAAAACTTGTTTGATAACCAATCTTCCAGTAAAAACCGAGTAAATATACTCATAACTATGTGTCAACACTGTGCATTAACTATGGAAAAAGCTGTATTGAGTGCAGATCTCGAGAGAATTCATGACAGAACATCATGTCCTCTTTGGTTAAATTATTGTTCAGAACTCCCAGAAATGACAGCTCATGAAGTGTTCACCTGAACCATGGAATGCAATATTGGGCCTTAAGAAAGAAACAAAACCAACTTTTGTTTTGTGTCTCTGTAGAGGGACTGACAATATATATAGTTAATAAATGGTTGTTATTTTGCTCTCAGTTTTGGGAAGTCTCTTGACCTCGTGTCAAAAAGTAGATGGATTATTGAACTCTAGCACCTCACAGAGCCCACTCTGCAGAGCTGGAACAAAGGACATTTTCCAGACTGACTGTTTGGTTTGAATTCAGATTCCCCCATAGTTCTCACTATAATACATATATTCTCAAGTTGAAGAATAAAGATTTACATTGTATTATTTTTCCAGTATTAGATTATATAATGTTATACTAGATATGGATCAGTCAGCTTTGTACTTTGCGACTGCCATCCATTTTGGAAATAAAAATACTACTAATGAAGGTTTTAAATAATGTATTTCCCTGGATGTGTGGTGAGTGCAACTTTTACAATGACTTGATAAACTAGAAAGTAGAGGTAAGAAGACTGAAAAAGGTTGACTGGGTCATCTAATGGCTGACAAATTCCATCCCACACCATGTAATCGTTTTCTCGCTTTCAACTAGCTCTTAATTTTTATGTAGCAGCAGGTGGATTTTGTCCTGTACTCTCTTCTATTTGCCTGACACTACAAAAGGCCATTGTTCTGATAACAAGGAACTGTCTTCTAATTTCCTTTCTTATGGGCAACGTATACCAGTTCATTCACATGTGAACATTTTTCTGCATGGAATCTTCCATAGGAGGTTTTGTATCTTTGACACAAAATTTTTGCTGTTCTCTGTGTGCTGAATGCAACATTGGGTTGTATTTATCATTTATACAAGCTGGTTGTCTTTGTTTGACTTGTAGTGATCTTGTGACCAGTTGGCATACTTACATACTTCTTGTTCTTTGGCAGTTCATCAGCTCCCAGAGTATAGCATGTTTTTTTATTAGACCCCAGAAAGGCATTTCTCATGCTTTTGGTACTATCAAGTTTCACCCTATTTTTATTTTGTGCCACAAGGCTATGCATTAAATTCCATAAGGTATTGATCTCTTTGTTTGTGTTGATGATGCCTTCTGACTTAACTGTTAGTAAACTTTGTCTTATGCTGCAGTTATTAAAATATTAAGATTAGTGCTAGCACTGATCCTACTAACCTTTTCTTCAATTTAGTACATTTGCTTTTGGAAAAAAAAAAAGCAGTATAATTTGCTTATTAGCCAACTTCTTGTCCTATTTAGCCATCTTCTTCTGGTCCCCTTTTTCTGTGGTTAATGTTAAAACCCTGCACAGCTCTATGACAGTTCCATATTTTATGCCATATTCCTTCTCCTGAAAAAAATTGAAACACCCTTCAAGAAATTTATTCTGATGTGGTTTTCTTCAGTGAATTCATATTCACCAAAAAATGCTTGAGTTCTTCACTTGATAATGCTGTATTTCAAAAAATAACTGCAGACATCATTGGTAGATGCTTTTAGGTCTCCTTTACAATAATGCACTATTAGCTGAAGAAGTTCTGAAGCAACCAAAGAAGTTGTCACAAGGTGATTTTCAACCAGACAAATTTTTTCTAACTATGTAAATCAGGACTGACTCAATAGAAATCTGTGAACTTACTGTGTTGTAAATTGTATGGAACCAAGAAGAGATTTTTAAATACAGTGTTATCATGCTCAAGCAAAATTCCAGTTTAGTAACTTCACATTTCAGAATTGCTTTAGAATGCAATTATCACTAATAATTGCACAACAACAACACATTGTACTTTCCCAGAGTTCTTCCTACTGTGTTACTGAAATTTTTACCAGCAAAAGTGTTGTGTATTTCTTTATACCAAATTAAGTGGGTTAGAGATAGAGAGTTTTTAGGTGAAAATGCAGTGTAACAATATAAAGTATTTTTGCAGAAAGAGTAGTCTGAGGTTGAAGGTCAAAACTCATGTCAGAACAAGAGAAGCGAGACTCTTGAATAATACGTGGATGGGTAATCCAGTCATTACTTTACAAGGGCAGTTTATTTATTTATACCCTACAGAAGAGCTCCAAGGTACCCACACGGAGGATTGCACAGTACTTCCTGACATGTCTTAACCTTTGCCTTAGCCAGGGGCCTCACAGGAGCCTGCCTGTTGCCTGGGAGGCAGCTGAGCACATGCAAAGCTTTAAAGATACCTCTGATTTAGCTCGGCCTAGCCTGGGTACTGATAAGGTGACAGACATTTTCCTGATTTTTCTGAGGTGTGGTTTCTGAGCCTTTGTTTTGTATCTGCTCATTTTAATCTAAAGTGGTTTGCAAACGGGTATCTGCTATGTGTTTCTGAGTGACGGAAACACCATAGATTTGTACTCATTTTCTTTTGGGTTTGACTTTTATCCAGATATTCATCTCCAAAACACTTCAATCTTGGTCACAGCAAGATAAGAAAGATACTAAACTATTAAGGAGTGTCCAAAGGAGAACAGCTAAGATGGTGATGGGCCTTGAATGGAAGCCACATGATGAGGGACTGAGGTCTCTTGCTCTGTTCAGTCTGGAGGAGACTGAGGGGAGACCTCATTGCTGTTATAGCGTCCTTGTGAGAGGAAGAGGAGGGACAAACACTGATCTTTCTCTGTGATAACCAGGCCCCAAGGCAATTACCAGATATTGTGTCAGGGGAGGTTCAGGTTGGATTCATCCCCCAGGGAGTGGTTGGACATTGGAACAGGCTCCCCAGGAAAGTGGTCACAGCACCAGCCTGAAAGAATTCAAGAAGCATTTTGACAATACTCTTGGGCACAAGGTGTGACTCTTGAGGATGGTCCTGTACAGAGCCAGGAGTTGGACTCAATGATCCTTGTGGGTCCCTTCCATCTCTCCGTGCTCTGTGCTTCTGTGATTCTTTCCTACTTTTCTACTTTTCAGTCTTTTTGGTTTCATATTCTTTTCCATGTAATTGCATACACATTGAGGTCTCCTTCCTCACCCCAGTGTAGACAGTAAGGTCTTGTCCTTCATACAAATTCTGAATGTTGCTTTTGTTTCAGTCACTTCACTATTTGTTTGCTTTCTGCCCTCTTTACAATAGATGCATTTGTGTCTGGGCTTGCTTAAGCAGACTTATTAAGTAATTTCTTAAGATTCCTTCTCTTAATTCTCTAGTTTTGGAGATTTTTTTTTCTTCATGCTTGAGCTTTTAGATTAAGAATTTTGTTTCTGGGATTATATTTTTGCCTTTAATGTTTTATATCAATTGCTGTAGAAATAAAAACAAAATTGAAAGAGAAAAATGAAATAACAAAAATGAGAGAGGAAAGGAAGATATATACAAATATGTTGAAAGCAAAATTTCAAGAAAAATTCAATAGGGTACTTAGGAAGAGTTCATTAAGGAAGTCATAGATCCCAACATGTTGTGACTATTTTAAGAAGAATGAGAAATTATGAAACTAAATTCTTTCTGTGTTGGTTCACTTATGACAAAATGGAATTTAATCAGAAAAGACATTTTCAACTCATTCGCTGAAATTAAGGAGGTCACATCAGTGATATATTTAACTGACTAAGCTGAGCCTTCTCTAACAGAAGGACTCTCTGCAGTCCCAAAGTATCACCTTGAAGTAAGATGCAATATTCCCTGTCATCTGTTTCTATTACACTTTCTCCTGCTACAGTTATGGAAACAGCTACACTTAAACAAGATTCAGTTCTTTGTCATTAGAGTGAATAAAACAAAGGGACATGCCAATTTAAAATTGCATGACTAATTTAAAATCTGCTAAAATTTTCTGAAAGATGTAAGAATAGCAGCTTTGCTAATTTTGCAAGAGCAAAAAAAGTACTCTTCAGTGCTAGTTTTGTCAACTGTTTCCTACTGAGAACTAGAAACTGCCTTATCTTCAGTAGTGTCTTACCTCAATGAGACTAATCTCATTAGGAATACATCTTTTCTTTCTAAGCATACTGACTCAGCTTTGCTGTGGCTCTTCAAATCACACTCTGAAGCAAGATTTTCATGAAAGGCTTGGGAAGGATTTCCATTTAATCACTTCTTTTAATTAAAAATCTCTCATCTTCTATCAGATTCTGTGAGGAATCAATAAATCACAGATATGTGATATTAAAAGTAGAGTCTTTTGCCATATTTGTTGCATGACTGCCTCATAGTGACTTCATCTGGAATATTATTCAGTGCTTTGGCTTAAAATAAAAGAATAGGAATAAATACATAAAAGGCTTAAGATGAGTAATTTTGTCTTATAATGAGTCAAGATTATTCACACAATCACTTCAACAGAGTAGATGTGAAGTCCGGTGCTCCTACTTTTTCTTTTTTTAATTAACACTTTATAAATCCACTGTACCTGGGTTTTTTGCCAAAGCCTGTAGATGGCTTTATCAAAATGGCTGTATCAAAAATACTTGTGCATGAATGGTGTTTGGTCTGAGAACTGTCCTACAGAACTAAATATCTCTGGGAAGATAGCAAAGCTCATCCTACCATAAAATTAAGTTGCTAAGTACTTTCACTGGGACAAAATGCTTGTGCTTAACGTCAAAATTTAGTCTGACTTTAGAGAACACAATTCCCAATAATTTTATCTGAATACTTGCCTGTTTCTTAGGGGCTACTTTTTTTTCCTCAACTAAATAAATAAATTTTCTTTTCTGCATTTTAAGCACGTAAAAAGAAAAAAGTCTACATATTGTTGTGACTCAGAACTGCTATGAACAAATGTTACTCAAATGCTATTAGCTCCTGGAAAAGTTGGTTGAAATGTGAGGATGTGGTGAATGACTCAGTGTAAGTGCTCTTAACTCAATATTATACTTCTTAAAACCTTGTAGAATCTATTATGAGTTTCTTTTTCTTCCTTGTTTCTATTTTTTTAGTATCAAAAATTTATTGAAGCAAATGAAAAAAAAATAATTAAATGGATCAGTAAGGAGAGCAGGAAAAAGAGCAATTTGCATTTGTATCTGTTTGACCCTTCAGAATCTAGTCTTTTTGAAACTGATTTAACATTTGCCTACACCTTCCTTTGCTAGAAGAATGTTCAAATGAAATTTAAATTCCAAGGTAATGCATTATTTTAGCTTCATATTAATTGCAAGAATAACAGAAATTCTTTTTTAAAAAATTTATTATGAGAATTTTATTGCCAACTTATCATCCAAAATCATACATATTTTTGTCATCATTTAAAAACACCACTATAAAAGAATTAACAACTTCATGGAATATGTTAAATAAACTTACTGTTAGTGCTGGTTTACACTCCTGTAGGTGTGAAGTATGTGTAAGTGTAAGGCTTTATATTCAGTGAATGCATTTACAATGTGAAAAAAATTTTAATGCAATTTTTTAAAATACCCAGTAATTAAACACTGTTGAAGTAATTGAAAGGATTGCAGCTGACTTCTGTGAATTAGGTGTAAATTTCTTGGCAGTGTCTTTCAAAAGAAACAAATATGACCCATTCTTTTGAGTGTAGCTGTGCAGCTCATGTACCTGTCCCACTCAGGTTTGGGCAAGGAGGGAGAACTTAGGCCTGTGTTTAAAATTAAGCATGTGCCTTAACTGCTTTTATTTGTAAAAGCTGCTTTTCCTTTTCCAGAACCTGGACATTAACGGATTCAGTAAAGAATATTTGTTGGTACTATAGCTCCTCTGTGCTACATATTATTGTTACCATGTCAAAGAGATACTTCTTCCTAAAAGCATGTTTTGTTTTTATCTTTGTATAAAACTCGTTTTGTGCTACCTTATTTTTTATAGATGTTTTTATCACAATTACTTTTTCCCTTTTTTTTTTTCCAGAAAAAAAAGTTGTGCTTCATTTTGGATCCACTCATATTGCAATTTGCATAATTGAAAGTAGGTTGATGACAAAGTGTAAATTGTATTCAGAAAACAAAAAAGTTAGCTTTTTATACTATTTCCAAGTACAAGGGAAAAACACTTCAAGTTGTTCAAAATATATTGAAAACAGGAAATAAGCTCCAGTTTGCTGGAGCTTGCAGTTACATGAGTATTCTGTAATACAAGAATATGCACTCTTTTACAATTAATTAATCATATATCATACTCATTTTAGAACTTGCGTTATGCTGCTGATGCATTTGTTCTATCACAAATGTGTATTATTCTTGGTGATACTATAGGAGAAAGGAAAATATGTAGAGAACTGTAAGCAAACAAAATTTATGCTTTTTGAAGGATAAAGGAAAGGTGGTGGAGTTAATTGCGTACAGTTCCAAGTAGCTTTAGAGCTAGCAGGAGGAAATTAGATGTTGTGTGAAAACAGCATGAAATGCAATTCAGAGCAGCTGTCTAATTTATCAGCAAGAACAAAGTGCTCATGTTCTTAAACTACTCAATTACTCCATTCAACCTTCTTTGACCTGTTCAGCCTGGTAGTGTTTGCTTAAAACTAAAAACTAAAGAAATTTTGCAAACCTTTTAAAAGAAACTAAAAGAATCCCCATGAGCTTCCTTTACAATATTCTTGTATTCATTTTTGAATTTATATAGCTCTGGACTCATTGCCTCTTTAGAAGACATGTATGGCATTCTCTGCTTAACAGAAAGTCAATAAACTTACATTCTTTCGAGACTGATTTCAAAATATTGTTAAACTGATGGCATATAACACAAAGCTAAGGGCTTCTTTGCTATGGGACATTACTGTGAAATCCTGAGATCCAAATTATACTTTGCTGGCAGCCCATGCGTTAGCTGTTACTCCATGATTGTAATACTTCCTCCTGCACTGTCCATGGCTCTGTTCATACTGTTCTTCAGAACAGTCTTTTAAACTCTGTTCATTCCACATTCTGTTTGGAAAGCAAACAAAATACACAAACCAACTGCAGAACAGATGTTCAACCAGAATAAAGCAGTGAAACACCAGTTTTTCTCCAATTTACACTGTCAGTCTCTTATAAAACCCCATCAGCTGTTGTTGCAAATACAGCGTTTCTATCTAGAAGAAAAATTACTCTTTGCATTTTGAATTTTGATAGTATGTTCTTTTTCAGTGTAGATAAGACATTTGCATCACAGAATCACAGAGTTTAGCCTAAAAACGATCACAGGAGGTCCTGTGGTCCAGCCCTGCTGCTCAAGCATAGCCACCTGCAGCCAGTGGCCCAGGACTACTCCTGACATCTTTGGAGTATCTCCAAGGAGGTCTACTCTGCCACCTCCCTGGGCAACCTGTGCCAGTACTCAGTCCCCTCTCAGTGAAAAGCTGTGTCCTGATACTCAGAGGGAATGTCCTGTGTTTCAGCTGTGTGACAGTTGCCTTTGGTCCTGCACTGGGACACCCAGAAGATTCTGTATATAGTTCTGGGAAATATTGTTTACTGACAGAATTTAAAAATAACAGACCTGGGTTTGTTTATTTGTTAATAATATTTATTATTATTCCTCTGATGCAAAGGACAATTGCTTGTGTAGAAAACTTGTGGATCCTTGGTAATGCCGACAGTGAAGCTTTTTGTTGTTCGACCTAAAAAAACTCCTTCAGATGAAATAATTTTTGCAACCAAAATGTAAAAGGAGCCTCCACGTCCTTTTTGTGCTGCTTTCAACCTTTTTCCTCTGTGAATTAATGATCTAGTTTGCACTAGAGAAAGCAGATAAGAATTCTGTTGAGCTATCTGTTTCAGATATATTAGCAGTATTAGTAGTCCAACTTACACATCTTTGGACGTACTTTTGGGGCATTTTTACAGTCTTAGTAAAACTAACTTGGCTCTGAAAGTATTTATTTAAATTGATATATTTGCTTGTCCTAAGGCAAATAGAAACAGTGTAAGGTTGTATATAGATTAAAACCAAAACATACTTTGAACATAGTTACAGCCTTAAATCTACAATTAAACCAAATGCTTTTGAGAAAATTCACTAGGGTTTCTGGATAAAGGTACTGTCAAGTGAACTAGAGCTTGGATAGAACATTTGCAGAAGCTGTCTCAAGTTTGTAGCGTTTTGTGAGACACGTGTCATGGCACTTTTGATTTAGAAAGTGGAATGGCACAAATTAAGCATGGTACATCTGTGTAGGTTATAGAGTGGCTGTGTGACAGATCTCAAAATATATCCATTTGTGAGTGCTCCCTGAAAAATCTAGCAGGGTTTTTTGCTTTGTCATATTTTGTCTGCAATGAAAGAAAATGCAAAATCATAACTAGGAGTGGTTGTGGGCACAAAGATTGATGGAGTGGGAAATAGCAATGAAGATTATGGTGTAAAATGGCATCTGGATCTCTGGTTGAATTGCACATAGATAGGGCTAAGTGATTAAAACACAATCCAGTGTAAATGTTATAAACACAATTCAGAAAGGGAAGACTTATGCAATGGGAAACATTAATTATAATGAATATGAATTCACAAATTTCAGTTGGCAGAACCTATTTCTGTGCAAGGTAATCTTCTGCTCCCTCTGCTTTTGCCTTCCAGTACTAAATACCATGTTCAGTTCAGGTGTACACTAACTGACAAGAGCAGTGAGAAATGAAGCATCCTCCAAGATGTAGGAAGACTCAGAGCTGTATTGGTTTATCCTTGTGAGAGAAGTTTGTAGAACTTTGCTACAGAGAATGTAGCAGTCTAACAAAACTGTAGAACAGAGAATGTTTTCAGTCTAACAAAAGGATACCAAGCTAGAGTGTCTGTGTGAAGGGCAGTGTGTGGGTGTTAGAAGAGTTCCCTCCCTCCCAACTGGTGCCATATTCCATCTTGGAACTTCACCTTACATCAAACTGAACTGTGGTGGTGCATGATTTTGAGTTTGTTGTTTTGTGTATAAATCCATTTCTGTATAAACTCAGTTCTCTGTAAAATGTTACGTTTTATGTACCCCTACCCCCCACCTAATTGGTATTCCTTTGTTTTGTCTCCCTTGTGTGTGCACCTGACTCTGTAATGCAGGTCTGTTATGCGTCATTCATTTTTGCCAGCGTTTTTTTGTACCCCTCCCCGTCACCCCAGGTTGGTGAAGTTGAATCTCCCACCGGTATAACGGCCCCGGGAGATCCCTCTATGGGCTGCGGTGTCTTTGCCGCTCCCTATCACCTATTCAGATAAAAGCCCTCGCTTTTATCTGAATAATCTGAAAAGCCTCGCGGCGCAGCATGGGCTCGGAGCGGCTGTAATAAACTCCGTCTGTTTGCACCACAGCTGCGTCCTCCTTCTACTTCTCTGCCAGTCGTATCACCATCGCTTCTAAAGTCCTTCCAGGAACCACGAACTCACGGGGATCAGCCCTGCTCGCTGCGCTGCAGGCTGACCCCTCTGACTGCACCTGTCCCGTTGCCTGGGCTAGATCGGGACACAGCCAGTGGGCTTTTGAGGCACCGCGACACTCAACTTTCCCGTCAGTGTCTTTGTGACCTTTTCTGATTCAACTCACGTTCCATTGGCTTCCTAGGGACTCACCCATATCACTGAACATTTTTACATCCGTCTAATCATTTTTCATGCTTGGAGTGTCCTTCCTTGCCTAGGCTATCTCTTTCCCTCTGCTTTCTCCTTTCAAGGACAGGTTGTTGCATGGGGACCCACCACATTATCAATTGTAAAATAATGTGGAATAAAGCAATTAAACTTTTTAGGGGAAAACACTGATCTGTTCCACTGAGTTTACTTAATGTGGTTACACTGGTTTAGACCCACTTGTTACTTCTGGTTAATGTTGCACTAAATATTGATTTTAGCTTCACTCTGTATCCTATTGCATTGTTCTATTTTCCAAGATAGGTTTTGTGCACGTGTAGCTTTTAGTTTAGCCAAGATGCTCTGTGTGTACCCTGCTGGAGGCGCTGGGAGGCATCACGCAGTCCTGGGGCTTAATGCAGGTGGTGGCAAAGTTTATCTGTACTTGTTGCCCACATTTGTGCATAATGTGAGAATTGTGAAAGCACTTCAGTATCTTGGCTGGCCTAGGCTTGCTAGAAATCTATAGGGTATTGTAAATTGTGTTTTATAGGATAAAAAAGACAAACACTGTATTTCAAACATCTTAGAGTTCTTTTTTTTTTTGGTGGTTGTTGTTTTGAGGGGCGCCTAGGGGACTTGTTTTCATTTGTTTGTGGTTTGGGTTTTTTTCTCCAACAGCAATAGTAATTTCCTCTTGCTTGTTTTCAGAACTTCCTGGGTCATGTGTTCCAGTAGGGTTATATGGCGGTTTTTTTGGTTTTTTTTTTGACATGATTTATTTCTGAGTCCAATTCTACCTTGTTATAGGAAAAAAACGTCTCTAAAGTGAAGAATCTGAGGAAGGGGAATATAATCAATTGAAACACAGGAGAAACATTTCTCTTGAGAATAGGCAGATGAGTCTGTATAGATGTCTGTCTAGTCATCAGTTAATGCATGAGTTCTAATTTAAATAAAAGCATATGGAAAAAATTGTAAAAAAGTTTACATAATCTTTTAATAATGAGTTATGAGTAGTTTTAAGTGAGAAAATAGATTTTCTTGCAAATCATCCATAGGTGCAGAATTTGAGACAAATCTTGATTTTGAGCATTGCTTCAAAGTAGCAGCATATCATTTTACCAGTTTTTATGTAAATGAAAATGACTGAGAAAGGTTTCAAGTCACCCTTGATTCTCAGAATAGCCTGTTGCTGAACAGAGACCATGTTGATACCAGATGTGTAATATTTCCCAGGATTTATAGAAGAGAGGCTTGAGGACTGTAGGGAATGGGAAGGACCATGGTGGACTGGGAATTGGAGATGACAAAATTGGCTGCCTGAAGTGGGGTGTGAGATGGAATGATCATTGTCATAGCAGTTCTATTTTTAATACGTATGATGAGGAAGAGTTAGTGGACTCAACCTTTGCATATAAGGATAGTTGGTTCATGAGTAAGTAAGGAATGGACTGAAAACAAAATAAAGTCAGTGTTTTGTTTTGAAAATCAGGATTGAAATCTTGCACTGGCTGGAGATGTAGTACACAAGTGTACAGTACATGTATTATAGTAAAAAATAAATCAATTTGTTATCAGGACTTCAAATGCCAGTTTGGTAAATTGATGGTGTGCCTAAATCCGCATGTTTGTGTAGCTGCATTGACCTGGATTCTGAGAATAATGTGGTTCTTGTTGCAGTCAGTTTATAATCCTGAATGGAAATGAAAGTGATCCCAGGGATAACTAGATCACAAATGTTTTTCTTTTGATTCTGGTTGTTACGCAACTGGTTTGAGATTATTTCTGTACAGCTTGGTTAGCAGTAAGTTGGACTTCCCCACCAGATTTTCTCTCAGAAAGACTTGGGAGATGCTGTGTAATGCTTCTGCCAGAATTTGTGTGTTCACCATAGGAGCAGATCAGGCAGATAAAGTGACTAATGTTCCTTAGCAGCATTTTGCAGAATAACTTTGTGGTCCATGCCTTTGTCATTGACGTGTTACTCATTTGCCAAGTTCCACGTAACTGAAATAGCAAATAATTGTAAGCTCTGATAGAAACTAGAGCTGGCTATCTGAGGTTCATCTGGTGCTTGCACACCTGCATCAAGCCAGGATAATCATGACCTTTAATACATCTTAAAACAGTAAGAAAAATTGTGAAAGCTGATTGGTTTAAGTAGAACTCTCAGTGGAGAACTAAGTGGCAGGAAAAATTTCCTTTTTGTACAATTATATTGAGTAGCTCTGTCATCATCATCTAATTTTTAAAAATGGTTTATTCTGGAAAATGGAATTTTGGTTCCATCACAAAGCTTAGTATTCCCTTGTTGACATAAAGAAAGCACAAATAAGAGGTTCTGTGTCAAAAAAGAGTCCAGCCTGAGATAGGTCACCATTGACAGTAGTTATGGATATATCTGAGTCATGACGTTTAGTTGTTAGAAGCATTTGGTCAGAAACAGAAACAGAAACATGCACTGTTCAAATTATTACTATGCCTTTTTTTCTTGTTTGTCTTTTCTATGTGCCAGACCAGGTGCTTGAGGAATATAACATGCGTTTGTCTTGATAAGGTCTCCCAGAGTTTTTTTAATCATCAGGTAATTAGTTTTTGTTTCATGCCTATGTTGCTAGCATGATTCAAAGTATAGAATATATTCAAAGTATATATTCAAGTGGCACTTTGTTTCAGTGACTTGATCGACCCTTCTCCTCTTTCCATTTGGCAATTAGATCTAATTAGTGATCAGCTCTTCAAATCCAGAGTACCTGTTCTTATTTTCTTGGGCAGTACCATTACAGTAAAACTCTGATCTTCACTGGAGCTTATAGCTGGTACTTTAAAACTAGTAATAATACAAAATGAATGTGCAAAGCAAGGATAGAAATATACCGTTTATCTTTTTGCCCAAAGGCTGTCCTTTCCTATAGTCTTGGAATACTTTTTTTTTTTATATCCTAGAACTTTATTGTACAATCACCATTCCTGTTTGCAAGTGTGTGACTTGTTAATGATACCTCTGTTACTTAAGGACAGGGATAACAAGGTCACTGGGGAGAATAAAATTAGAACAGAAAGTGTTCCTTGTGTGTATTGTTTTGCTTACTGAAGTCTCTCTTTTTTCTAATCTTTATTCTCCATAAATTGTAAATAACAGGATTTGACAGAAATATAGATTGCTTTACTACACAGTAATGAATGCTTTAAGAATCATGATCATTTGGAAAACTATGCCAAGAAGCAGAGAATTTTGTCTTCAGTCATCCAAAAATGGGCATTACAGAGCTCATCTTCATCTTTGGCATCTATCAAGCAGCTTGCTGGAAGCAGCAGAGCTAGTAAACAAAGCACGTTGCAGTAAAATGGTCCCCCATAGGGAATAATTTAAAGTCATATTGAAGTGTTGTTTTCAAAAGACATCAAATCACATTTCCACTGAAATATCAGACATATTAAACGCATGTGATGGAGAGTTCAGGTTAAAAAGGAATGCTGCTTCTGCACTCACTGAAAAGCTCAACAACTCACAATTATCTCTCTCTGTCACATCTGGCTCTGTATAAGCCCAAAGTACTTCTGCCAGTTTGTAAGAACATTATTTAAGATGTGTCAATATCTTTATTTTATTTTATTTTTTTTATCTGTGTGGTTTATGCATGCAAAACCAGAGGCTAGTAAGCATGTGCTAGTTTATTGTCTCTCCATCTGGGTTGTTTTTATGTATACAGTATGTCCATAATGTTTTGATAGACAGGATAACAAAGCCTCTAATAAAAAAACAGGGAATTGCAAGTAAAATTTCCTAAGGTTTCTGGGGGGACCAGAAGGAGAGGGGGTGGGCGGCTGCTGTTAATTTTGTTGGTTTGACAGCTGTCTCCTGTTTCTGTGCATAGCTGGAGACTGCATTTGGCCCAGGCAGTGAACTGAGTTACCTGAAAACTTAATTTTTGCCCAGAACCCTCACCAAGCATTGCTGTATGCTGTAACCCAAACTCCACAAAGATTTGGAAGCGTACATACTTGGAAGGTGTTTTAGGAAGAGGATTGGAGGTGGGTTGTGGGGTTGGTTTTGCACTTCTTCTCTCAAACAAAGATAATTATATTTTCTCTTCTTGACTTCTGCTTAGCAAAAGGAAAACTTCGGTATGATGAGCGCAATAAACTCTACTATGAGCATGACAGAAATATGAACAGGTCTTTGTATAGGGAACTTTGGAAAATAAGGTTTAAGAAAATGTTTTGTAGATTCAACAGTCTTTCAGTCCAACAACTTGCCAAATCCATCACTGTGCTATCCACAGTTTTAAAGAATCTCACTGTTGGTGGGCTGTAATTGGCAGGATTTCCTGTTACTGCCTCACAGACTCATCCAGTGTGGAGACGCCTGGAGGAAGTACTGCATAATGGGTAGGCCTACATGTGGAAGTGAGGGCGGTGGCCTGTGGCATTTGGAAGGAGAAAACATGAACTATGCCAAATAAAAGCTGCTGAATCACCATGTCACGTGTTGAGGGGAGACGCTGGCCGAGAGGCAGTTTTACATCTGTCCCTGTCCATGGTCACCAGGGATGGCGGGGCTGCAGAGCAGAATGCACGCCTGAGTGTGATTGTCATTTGTGGGTCTGAGGCGGCACCGTGGGGATGCTGCTGTGCACCCAAGAGGTCAGATCGCACAGCTGGGCTGTCATTCAGCTGGGACATAGAAAAGGTACCCTAAAGCCAGGTGCAGGTATCCAACCCTGGTAAAAGCTGTTCCTTGTGTGGAAACGGCCATCTCAGCCAGGTGGTGTCAGTGCCATTGTGCATTTGGTTAATTTAGTGGGTGATTTTGGTTTTGTTTGGTGGGGTTTGATATGAAGGTGCAGAGCAGATGAAGTGATACACTGCCATACCCAAGAAATAGCCTAACCCTACTTATCTGGAAAATCAGCACTTTTCATTCCATATTTATTTAACTGATCCAGTCTAATTCATTGTGCAAGCACTGCAGCAGGCTGACTGCTTGGCTCACCGGTGACCTTGTAAACACTCCCTCTTCTAGGTGGCTGCCTAGCATCAAGTTTCCACTAGAGTACTGCTGTTTTTCAATTTTCGGAGGTCAGAACATGTTATAAGCAATTTTTGTGTTGTCACTCAAGAATGATCTGGTTACCCAGTTCAGATCCAAAGTATTTTGAAATTCATGGCTTTGAGATTTGAACTGGATATTCAAAAAGTGGAAACACATTTCAGGTTCCCTCATTTCTTTTATGGTGATAGCATTTGGTGCCAAATGAGGCATTTTAATCTCTTATTTTAATGATGAAGTTATGTGATTTTTTTTCCCCATTCCACATCAGAAAAATAAGGTAATTAGAAGAAAATATTCATTTGTGTGTCTATAAAGGTATAGTTAGCAGTCCGTTGAATCATCATTTGAATTTCAAAATGCTTTGAGAAGTACAAGTTTGCTTTATTAAAAAAAACACAAACCCAAAACAAACCAAAACCAAAAAGCCTCAGCAAGATTTTTGCAGGGCAAGCACCATATGTAGTTTTATTGTGTTGTATATGGTGGTGATTTTAGCTTTCTAAGGATTTGAGAGTTAGAAGTAAACCTTCATCTCTACTCTGCTGTTTTGTTTTTTCACCATTGAAACTTCATTGATTTTAAAACTACAGGTGTGAAACTTTTCTCATTAACCTGCATACTGCAGTTGATAGGGCACTTCCATTTAAACCATTATCTTCTCTCTGGAAAATGAAAAAAAAAAGTGTTGCTCACCAGTTTTTTCTGATAATCATTATAGCAAAAAAGGAAGTAAGAGAAGGCATTCTCTTAGAATATATAAGACATACAAATTTAATACATTTTTTTAAATGGTGATATTAAGGGAGACTGAAAAAAAGACCTGTGTATTATCTGGATTTTGGTAGTTATTAAGCCCTTCAAATGCAGCTATTGAAGGTAAGTGTAATGTGTGAATGGTATTGTTGGTACTGATTATTTCAATATGCTTAAGGTTGTAAGACTGCATGCAGGAGGGAATCTTGGAAGAGGATAAACCTAGAAGTCAACATACCGGGGATGAAGAAAAGCTGGAAGAGGGACTGCACATAACAGCTGTTTTGCTGAAGCTTTTACTTGGTTTTGCCTCTTTGAAAATGAAACACTGGTGGGCAGACTTCATATCTAGAATTTCTTTCACTAGCTTTTCTCCTAATGGTCAAAACATCTAGTTCTTTTACTGTGGGTCAGGAAAATGGCATGAAGATGAAGTAAAGTTAGTGGCACAGACTTTCTTACTTGGCACATGGGGTGAAATGTTGACCCTTTAGAAAATCAACAGAGAATTTCCAGCTGTGGGTTTAGGAGCTCCCCAAAGGGTTCGAATTTAGCAAGTTACTTGAAAACTGTGGCAGTCCCTGAGATGGGGATTGTGTCCATTAAATTCAGGTTTGACAATCCATGATTGTGCCAGTTAAATATTTGTCTGGTTATGAGACTCTTTCACCAGTGATGACTGCCAGTTTGGGTATGTCTCAGTGCTTCTTAAGTCCCCACAAATTACACTGTTGGTGCTCCAGACAGCAGTGTCAGTATCAGTACCAGCAAATGCCATGTGCCAGCTCAGTGTGTGCTTAATCTTGGAAAATTGCCCTAAATTTTGTAACCCCTTTTCTTCTGTTAGGGGTCCCTGAAGATCTGTTTGATTTGACTTGTCATCACTAGAATCAAGAGCATTTACACTTGCTAATATTTTTTAAAAGTGTTCTTAAAAGAAAAAATTATTGGCCCCTCATCTGATTTAGACCATTTTTCATCTTGCTTCTAGGCATATGTTTTTTATTCTCTTAGTATCCTATTATTTGCCATAGCCAGACTACGTAGGACTCAGTGCATTGCAAATGGCACCTTTTGTGTATTGCAGTGCCTGTGATTATCAAAGAAAGTTTTTTTTCTTTAAATAAAGGCTTTGACTTTTTTATCAGACCTAAAGGCTATTAAGTTTTAAATGCCATTTGTTTTTCATTAAAAAGGCTTTCCTATATTAAATCCGTGACTTGTTTTTATTGGAAAAGTAATATTCATCTGTTTTTCTTAAAAAATTATTGGTGCTTAATCCATTAGCTAAATACAGAGCTGTAATCCCATATGGCAAAAGAGGCCTTGCTGGATGTGTGGGGGTGTGCACATGTGTGTAGGTGCATGAGTATTTTTACACTTTCAACTTTATTTTCCTCCTTTAACTTCTGCTTCCTCTAACTTTGTCCTGGTGCAGATATTACAAATGTTGATTAAAGATTTATTTGTATTCACATGCAAAACTAGAAGATCAATCGAGTCCTGAAGAGACTCGAAGAACTGATGTTCATGCTTCTTTTCTTTCATTCTACCCATATTTAGAGGTGCTCTTTGAATATGCTTTCTAGAATAAAAACTTATATTTCATATGTTTTCCTCAGTTCACCTGCATTTAGTTGTAATGCTACCTGCTGTTCCAAAATCAGACAGATGAAGCATCTGCTGGAGGCATATGAGTATTGTAGACGGGATCAAACTTACTGTTTATCAGCTGTACCCTTGTTAGGTTTTGTCAGATTAGTCAATAGCGATTTTTGTTGTGGCTTTAGGGAGGCAGTGGGAGGTGACATAAGAAGCCTGAGAGCTGTTCAGCTGGAGGGAATGTGTATTCACAGTATATCATTCTGACAGGAAACCTTGATTTGGTTGTAATACAGTTATAGTGGAGTTACAAGTTCTTAACACGGAGATGCACTAAAACAGCAGAACACAATTTCTGTTACTTCTCTTCTCTGATTTTTTCTTGCAGAATGCAAGGCTCCCCTGCACCATCTTGCCTGATGTAGCGAGTCCTGTGTAGGGGAGATACTCCCTGGCAGAGGGCCCTGTAATGCCCTGGCTGGGGAGGGAAAAGGGCTGTCACTGAGATCTCCTCCTTTGAGGAGTCACTCACCGTGCTGTGTTGCAGAACTGATCAAGAGATCTTGATACTGGGCTTTGGTTTTCTGCACATCACCCAAAGGTCTTGCTCTGCCTGCTACCATCAGTGCACATTCACGTGTTGTAGTTTGACCAACTGTGGTTACAGTCAAGGAGTGTTAGAGAGTTACAGAAACGCTGCTAGAGTCTCCAAAAACACAGCATACCAGGTATTGCCCTGGGAATAAATTAACATGAATCCATCATGGATGTATGCCTTGACACAAAACTGGAACAAAAGAGAGAACTCATGCAGCTGGGTGTTTTCTGACTGATTTGAATAGGCTTTTCTGAGATTATGAGAAGCGTAGAAGAATGGAAAAAAGTTACTCTGTTATTAAATGTATTTAATAGCAGTTTCGACTGCTTGTTTATGAATTGTGAGTTACAACATTTTGCGGTGGTGTCAATATCTGTAGCAAAATCATGATTTATTATAACCCCAGTTTGGGATCTTCTGGGTTTTTGTCCAACATATGCTTGGGGAAGTAATTTGATCTAACTATATTATACTCATACTCTGTGTAAAAGTTAGTAAACTGTGATTGCATTAAAAGCATTTAACATTTTTATTTATTTGTCCTGACAGCTCACTTTTTGTTTATATTTTCCTCTCGTGTCCAAAATTGATTGTCTTTACAAATTTCACATGTACAAGCTAGTGCAGATAGATTTCAGTGGCAACTCCTGTAATTTTTCTTTAAAATACCAGTTTTGCAAATACTTAAGGCCTCTGTTTATTTAAAGTTAAAAGACTCCAAACATGTTTTTGGCCTAATTTCCTAACTCTGTTGGTATCCTTTCTTGGCCAACTGATATTTGGGGGAAAAATGGAGTATTTTTGGAGTTGATGAGAGATTTTTTTTTTTTGACTTTTTTTGGCCTGGCTCTGAAATTAAGCAGCTTTTTGAAGAATAGGTAATACTTCTAAGCTTGCAGCCTTGAAAATATTTCTTTCTTCCTGTTAGCCTTTTAGCCTGATTTTTATCATTCTCATAATTCTAAAAAGGAAAAATATCATACTGCTTCCTCATTTTTAGCCTTTGGTCTAGTGTGATATTGGAAATATTGGTTAAAGTTTAACCTAAGTGACCAACTGATATTTGAGAATAAAATATACTAAAATTATTTCCGTTAACAGAGAAGATGTACTCAGTATTTTCCTGAATGCTTACCATGGAGAAGGGCTTTTCATGACAAAATTTAAAACCCCTAGGTAAGGTTGTTGCCATGTGCAGGAGTTGTTGTCCAGAGGAGAAGTAATGTTGAGTAAGAGGCACATTATTACAGGAACTCAGGATGAAAGATCTTTTGTCAACAAGAGAGGAGAAGATTGTGATGCTGGTGCTTAAGGAGTTCTCCTGATCAAACTCCAGGCTGTCCACTGCTATGTATATTTTATTTCCTCTTTTATTTCTGAAAAGATACCATATCACTACTTTGTGTGTGTGTGTGTGTTTGAACAGTCTGATGATCTCTGTGATGACCATCTTCTCCCCAGGGTTCCAGAAAGTTAATTTTAAGTGACTAGATCAATGTGAGGCAGAAATTTTTTATACCTATGTTATGTATTTCTGGCTTGTGTTCCTATTCTTATGCAGAAATCCTCCAATTTCAGATGGGCTGTGTCTGGTTTTGCCACAGTGGATATTGGTGTAGTCTGAAGTTTACAGTTTAGCTGGGAAGAAAACCCTGGGGACATAATTTCAGAGTCTTAACTTATTCACTAGAGGATGCTGCTTCTCATACAAATTGCTACAAATCTCTGTACTTAGTGAGGCCAACTGTGAAATGAGAATAGTAATGCTTATGCACCTTTATAAAGTGATTTCAAATCTACAAATGTAAATTTAAATTCAAAGCAGTATTATTATTATTATTAACCGCATTTTCCAGATAGGGTAATGAAGAAGAGAGAAGTGTAACTCGTTTTCTAAGTGTCTTTTCCCCAAATGCACTAACATGCTGACCAGAGTGTATTTTTTGTGCTTCTCTAGATCTGCTAAGATACAGATAGCTGATAAGAGTACTTTACCGTTATGTTTAGTCTGCATAAATTATGCTTTTAGCTATTCAGCCATTACTTCCTCTGTATCTTTACCTAAATGAAAGAGTAGTCATCAGGGTATAAACTGTTTAAGTTTCCGTAAAAACTATTATTTTAAGGGGGTACCTTGTGACTGACTATTATATGACCATTAGTTCTATAAATTGGATTAATCTGTTAGTCCATGAAGCAGGTGGAGAGAGCCAAAGATTTCCTCATGTAATCATATTTCAACAGTCATTAGATTAAGAAATAGTAATAAATGTGATACTGTGTATCAATCACCTTTAAAGGTTTAAGCCTTTAGGATTTGCTTTTTTAAGGGTAACTCCGTTGCTCAAAAGTCCAGAAATCACCATAAATGTTTGAAAGCTAATGCTAAGACTTTGTATGTGAGACTTTTTTCACACTGAAAATGGCAACGATTGGTTTTATAATCTGCCCAGTACTGTGAGGGTCAAGCCTTTGAAACATGGTAATCACTTGTCGGTTAAATTTTAATTTCTGGTCGAAAGTAACCAATATGACTCAGGTTGCATTAGGTTTTCTGACAGAGTTGGGTGCTCCCTAGAGCACTGATTTTGCAGAGGTTATGGTAGAAGACCTAAGCACTGTTAAAATGGAAATAAACATGTGGTTCTTCTGGAATGGATAATGTGGCTTTAAGGTTTAAATCTAAGCCTTCCCTACAGTGCTGTTTTGGTAGATTTTTTTGGATTGTGTCACTGGTGTCTTAGGTTGGGTTTGCTGAATACTAAGGATGTTTTTAAAGGGCAGTACTTAAATGATGAGCTCTTGATACCTCTTTCTCTGTATCATTCTGCTTGAAGCTGTGAGGAGATGTCAACAACTGTGCACACGCAAAAGTCAGAGACCTTAGCAAAAAAGTTATTAAAAAAAGCTAGAGAGAAACATTTGCAAACATTCTGGAGAATCACGAAGAGCTGTGGTGGATTTGGATGGAGTAGCAGTCTAAGCACTAGAATAAGCTTTGAGGTCCACTTTAAATAGTCAAATAAACTGAAAGACATCAGAATGAAATTACTTTATGATGGTCTTTATATTCACTTTAGGAGAAGTAATAAAGTTATTTACAATACAATGCTGTGTATAAGAAACTTAAACTAGGTGTTGGTAAGAGATACTGCTTATTTAAAAAGAGATGTTCACTAAGGCAGTCATTATACTTTTCTACTGTATAGATTTATGGTTTTGAAATGGTTATGCCCCATAACTCTTAATTAAGCTTGACAGTTTTAACACTGAAATTGAAGTAGTTGGTCAGAAAGACAGTCTGCAAACAAGAGCCTCTCTTAATGGTCCCAGAGCTTGTGTTTGTTTGCAGGCTTTACTGTATTGTGAGAAAAGGAAGAGAATAACAGTTCTCTTTAATTATACATCATGTGCAGCATGTCAAAACAAGGGACTATAAACAAGCACAAGTGACTTACAATAAAAGCGGTTATCACAGACTGTGTAGTGACTAAACCCACCAAACTTTATTGGTGTGACAAGTATCTTACGGGAACAGCTTGTCAGAATGATTTGGAGGGTCTGCTTGAGTAAGTAGTCTACTTACAGGCATGACCTACTTTTTTGTGAGCTCATCTTTGCTGGATATAGTGTCCTGTTCTGCCAGACTAGAGTGATCCCAGTAATGCTATCACACCATTTACTTGTAAACAGCTTTTTCAGTCTTGTTTAAAGGTTATATGAACAATGAAGAGCTCTCAAAATTTTCAGCGTTAGGTAATTATTTTATACCTGTGGAAAAAGCATCAATATTCTGATAGTGTTCTCTTTTTTTATCACCCTCTAGTTTTATTCCAAGACAAAGGTGTTTGTCAGTTCCTGATTTAAGTAAGGTTGTTGTAGCTATTCAGTCCACAGAACTTTGATTTTAGGTCTTATTTTTCTACCAGATGCAACACAGTGACATTACAGAATAAAATGTGAAGAGGAACTTCATCCAGGTTACATAAAAATTCTTTACTTGACTGAAAATGTAATGCAATTTTCATCGCCTTTGTGGTTTTTATCTTTCTTTTTTGTTTATTTTACCTTATTTTCTCCAAGTGTAGATTTATCTATTTGTAAAACATATACAGGTAGGTCTTAAAAATGTTTTGTCAAAAAAAAGAAGCCAGTGGTGGATGTAAAGTTATAGAATGTTCTAAAACAGGCAGCAAAACTGAGCTGCCTTCATCAGGTAAAAAGAATTAACTCTAGAAATAATAAAATGCAGCTCTGAAATCAGAAGACATAATTTTAAGAATGAAATGTTTGTGAAGTTTGGGAAATTAAAGTCATTGTCTTTCTCTCCTATATCTGTTAAAAACTCTTTTTGTAATATAAGAAAAGGTTCCCCTCCTCATCATTCTTTGCCAGAAGCTTACTCCAGGGACCCAAACACTCTCCCACTGCCACCACTGCTTGTGAAGGCTGCTGTTACAACTGCCTGGAAAACCCCTTTTGCCTTTCTGAACCTTCTGGATGGCACTCTGAACCTTGTATCAGATCCATTCCCTTCAAAGTACAGAGGGATCTGCTTTGGGGAAACAGCAAGACTGAAAAGGTGGTATGGGCATAAATGTCCTCTCTGGCATGCGCCCCAAAGGGGTTTGAGGTGTTGCAGAACCAACTGTTTCAGCATGGATTTTTGTGAAAGCATTAGAGGTGAAATCCTGGGAGTCAATGGGAGTTTACTCATCAGTCTCATCTATTATATCTGAGAAGTAAATAATTAATGTTACAGGAGTCACAATTTGCTCAACTTTTTTAAACTCACTGAACTTGCTAAATACAAAACCCAACCATCTCCAAAGTCCATCATAGCCTGGTTGAATGCTTTGTGCTTTTAAATAAGGAATTAATTTGTACACATGAGTTCAGGAGAGTGAAAAATACTGTATTTCATTGGGATGGTTGAACAGAAGTAGGGAAAGAGAAGCCTGTAATTGCCCACACTGGAGTTTGGCCAGAAGCCATCTGTGATTTGTAATGTGTCTTACAAGATAAATCTGAGAAGCAGAAAGGAACTTTTGTTTTTTCGTATTGACTCATTTGCTGAGTAGGAGTGTGATCTTCCTACAGTCACATGTTGCCTATTTTCTTCCTTTTTAAAATGGGATGTTATTGTGTGCCCTCACAACATTACACTGGAGCTTAGCCCCTGGGCTACTCAGCAGGTGCACACAGGACTTTTAGTGATGGTGTATTTGTCCTGACCACAGTAGTGGGACTGGGGCAGATATATACAGGGCAGAGGGAGAAATTGTGTACAAAATGTACAATCCATCAGTGTAAATGTACTAAGAAGGAATCAAGCTGAGTTTGGCAGTGGGAATACCATGAGAAGTGGGAAGAATGAAACATCTAAAATCCTGGCCGTTGGATTTGGACATTTTATGCTGTGTTGCAGAAAGTTATTCTCTCATTTTATGATTGCTAGTGCCAGGTTTTCTGAAGATACTTAAAGAACCACTCTTCTTGCCTAAAAATTATCTTGCAAAACCAGAGGTTAACACTTTTCTCTGAAACCATGGTACACGTTAGGAAGGAGGCGACAGTGGATATAATCCTGCAATAGTGTGGTGAAGAAATTGGAAGATGTATTCAAAGTGGGAAAGAGAGGTTTGAATAAGTTGGAGCATAAACTGTGTTCAGGTCAGTGGACTGCAGAATCAGATTTTCACAGGATACTGCTGTTCAACTGTTTAATGAAAATAATTCCATCAATATATTTAATTTTGTAGCAGAGAGGGAAGAATCTACTTTGCCAAGAATGATGTCATGTCTGGGGAGGAGAGTGCTGTCTTGACTGAATTTGGATGTGAATTCTCTCTGAAAGAGAGGAAACCTGAACATGGGTCATTGGCCTCCTGAGGGCATGCACTAATTTTATCCCTGCTGATAAAGGTATAGCTCCTTCCCAGTTTTTAATAATGAGATAGCTGACATTGTGAAGTATGTGCTTCAAATGAGATCAGTAGAGAAATGTTTCATTGGGGGATAGGGGTGGTGTTTTGACATCAAAGGAGACATCAGGTGCTGTCAGAATCTTAAAGTGCATCTCAGTGCAAATAGAATTCAGGCTTTTGTGTGATAGGAGATGTTAGTGGCAGGAACTGAAGTGTCAGTGGAGTGCTTGGTAGCAGCAAGCAGAGGTTTTAAATGCTGTGCAGTCAGGCATTTTTGTGTTCCTGTGGTTCTTACTCTTTGGTCAGTACTCCAATATGTGAATCATTAAATACCTATTACATTTTGTTAATCTTGTAGAAAATACCCAAAGATATCTGTTGACCATAGAACTGGCACTGTACTGTTTGCTGAGCTGAATGTTTGCTGAGGGGGTTGTGCTTCGCTTTGCCCAGAGAGACTGCTGACATCTGCCTGCTCTGCCTCGTGGTTCCTTGAAGTCACCTTGCCCTTGCTGTGTGCAGATTGAGCCGACGATATCGACTGCTGGGGCAGCTTGTATGCCTGGTTGTCTCCTTGGAAATAGAGACATCCCAGATAACAAGTATTGTTAGTGTGATGTATTCAGACAGTGTTGATACTGTGTTTTTAAAATGCATGGAAGGCATTATATTAGACCTGGCTATTACACAGCGAGAAAGTCAGCACCTGTCTTCGGTTTTCTTTCAAGGTTGAAACTTCCTTGAATAGTAATAGTTGTTTAGATTTTCTCAAGATTTGCTTTCATTTACACTTTGATGCAGATTAAAGTTCCAATCTTATGCTCTGTGCCTAGAAATTTTAAGCACTACAGTTAATTTTATCATAACACTATCAATATTTTTATAGCAAGCCAGTATGTCTAATGCTTGTCTCTTAAGGTCTTCCAATTGATAGTATTGAGCTTACAAGGTGTAAAATGGGTACTGTTCAGATGATGAGTTTCCTTTGAATAACAAAGCAAAGCATTTTGTGGTTTTTTATAATGTAGCTGCAGTGAAATTAATGCATTTTTAAAGTTTACCTTAAGTGTGAAAGTTGTGTCAGATTGTGCAACCTTGGGGACTGGTCTTCCCATTCTGCACAAAATTGTCTCTCCTCCTGCTATATCACTTCCTCTTCATCACTTCAGCCTCACTTGGCTATTCTTCCCGTGCCACAGGATTAAAACATACCTGAATAATATTGTAGACCTCTACTTGTCTGTGCCTATATCAGAAATCTCTCTTTTTTGGATTGTTGGAAAATTTGAGTCCAGTCTTGAAAGCTGGAAGAGTGTAAGTGAACAGGCGATAACATCTTAGCTAAACAAACCACTGCTGCTTCCAGTTAATTCTGACCTTTGCTGTGCTTGGGTGGAAATGAAAGTCCAGTTTGCACAAAGTGCAGAGTGATAGGTATGGTCTGGCCACATCTCTCGAGACAAGCAGCAAGGGTGTGAGGTAAATCAAGCCAAAGGCCTTGCAGTGGCAAATGGTGCATTTGCTAGTGTGCTTCTTGAAAACCCCACTTTATAGTTTATGTACATTGCTGCCCCCTCCAAAGTGACTGGTTACTCTGCTGGGTTTATTTTCAGGTGAGAGTTGGTAATGGGACACAAGCATCATTTCCAGGTATATAATAGTAAGAAGTGTGGTTATGATTTCTATTTAAATATTCAGTTCTCATGATTCAGTTGAGTTCTGTGTTGCCCTAGAGAGTTGAATCCTGCCATGAAGTTTCTTTGTGATGCTGGACAAGTTACCTAAAACTGAAGATTCACTACTGGGAATTTTCTGACCTTTTCTGCTTGACCAGACTGAGATTTTTGACACATAAAGAGCAGAAGTCCCAAGCACTCAGAAATGCAGCTATAGGCTGTAGGACTTAGCATGAAAAGAAGTGTCCCATCACACACTGAGATCAGAAATGCAGCTCTCACATTCTCCAGAGAAGCATCAGCATTAATTGACAAATTTCATTGCAAGGCATGGCACCCTTCTAGGCAGAGTGACTGATGATGTGGGTAGATTATCCCATGTGTATGGCCATGTTTGTAACTTATTGTGAGAAATTAGCTGGTTTGAATTCATCCACATAAATTCTTGTAGAGGGTTCTCCAGAGGGTAGCACATTGCAGCTTTTCAACAGGACTGTTGGCACAAATCCCCTTTTCTTCCTACTCTTCTTGCTGGAATTTGCCTGGAGAATTAAGAGCTGCAAAATACTTAAAAATCAATAGAATTTACATGAAAAAAATGAACACTAAAATGCATTGACAGGGATAACAGTGCCTTTGCACAAAAATCAGTTGGGTATGCATATTTGATTTATCCATTCAATAAGTTTGAGAACATGTTTGTAAGGTCTCCGATCCTTTTGCATAATTCGTGCTGGTTTATTATTGGAGTTGTCACTGTTATGAGGAAAATTAAATGGCTTGTTTGGAGACCTGGGATTCAGTGTGGGAAAAAGCAGCTACACAATGTTTTATAAGCAATGGCTATAATTAATACAGTAGTGTAAGCTTAACTGTTTCTTTGAATTAAAACTGACAACTACCTTTTCAGCAAGAGCACAGATGGAGGAAGTAGATTTTATTAACTTGAAGTTTTCCATTTTCAGAGTAGCAGTTCTGCAGGAGTTGTGAAACTTTTGAAATGTGAAATGTTTATATTATAGAGTGTTGATTTGGTCTGCATAATGATCCTATGAAATGTTCCTTTTTTATATTCCTTGGTGTCACAGCAGAGGACTGGGTTTCCCAATGAAAGGAAGCACTGTTGGAGGAAATCTTGGTTCAGGAAAGAGAATAGCAGAATGAGCGGTTCTGTATAAGGTGGACTATTTATTCTGTTCAAAGTGGGATTTTAGCCTGAAAGATAACCTTAGAAAATAGCATCCTAGGATTTCATGTTAAGTGCTTTTTCAGGAATTTATAATGCTATATTTATAACTTTTGAATTAAGTCCCCCTCACACCTTCCCCTACATGATAGATAAAAGGGTCAGATGGTCTCTTAAGTATAAAAATCTAAAGTTTAGAGACAAATTTTGATGAGTATAAAATTACAAAAGTGTCATGTAAGTTAAATTGATCTTGTGGCATAATTGATAAAGGCATTGTTTGAAAAATATAAATAAAAATTAAAAAGTCAGAAGCCATGTGACTACTAGCATATTTACATTAGCATTTTACTGTGGATCGAGAATATAATCTTCATGCAAGTCTCATGATCCTGCCTTTTGCTGTGGTTTACTTTAGATTGCAGGGTGTTTTTGTATTATATAAACTAATTTCCTTTTGGATAAAAATGTGCTGCAGGAGTGCACATAACACTCTTCTACTACTAATGGGTCTACAAAACCAGACTAGACTCAACCTGAAGTAGCCTCCCTCTCCCCCTTTCTCCCAAAACATGTGTAATGTGTAATCATACCTTCAGCACCAACAGTATTGCTTTACAGGCTGATTTTATTCTGCCATGCTACTTGCTGAGGTAGATCTCATAGTGAGCTGCCAAAGTAGTGCTCATAATGAGCTGCCAAAGACATTGATTGATAAAATCAGAATCTTTTCTTCATCAGAATCAGAAGTCAGCTTTCAAGAAGTGCTGTATCAGCAAGTAAATTAAGAATTGTATGTGTGTAGCAGGTAGGAAAACCACAGGTGGGGTATTTCAATGTGTAAAATCAAAAAGCAAGCAACCATGATGAAGAAACCCTTTCAGCAAATGGGGAATGCTGCTTAGTCTGGCAGACCCATTCCCCCTTAATTTCTGTCTAATCAATCATTTAATTCATTCTGGTGGAGACATTGTTCCATTTGAGCATATTTGGGAAGTAGATGTTAGCTCTTGAAAAAAGCCTTGAGTGGAATGGTCCGTTTCAACAAGAGTATCAGTTTTCAACTTAACACTTGGAGACAGGTGCTTACTTGGCAAAAAAAAAAAAAAAAAAGTGGTGTAGATTTGGTGCTGATGCCCCAAACTCCCTTGTTTTAGTTGAAAACCCCAGGCTGCCACAGTAATCCTGCTCTGGTGATCTGTAGCAACAGCCAGATCAATTGTCACTGTGGTTTCGTTATGTTTGCTGGTTTATTATGGTAGGCTCATAGTAAACTTATGTGGGATTCTTAGAATCACAATTTTGATGTTAATTCTAGTGCACCCTGAAGGAACTGCAACTGCCAAAAGAGCTGCCTCAGCCTGTTGCTCTATCCTATCAGTCAGTTTTGAAATTGTGAAAAACAGCCTTGTCCCTTCCTACATACTCTGACATTTAAGTAGGCAGTGACTGTTCATTTAAAATGAATCTGAAAAGTAGGAATTTTCTGAGTAAGTTATAGTACTGGAAACGAATTTTTTTTGGGGGGGAGGGGGGTTTGTTTGGGATTTTGTTTTGTTGGGGGTTTTTTGTTGGTGTAGTTGGGGTTGTTTTTTTTTTTTTTTTTGCTGTTATGGTATATTTATATATGTCATGGTGTATCTGTAGGCTGATGTGAGAGCAGAAACATGAACAGGAAGAAATTTTCAGTGAGGTCATTCAGGTCATTTTCTCTTAGAAGCTGTTGTATTTTTGGACATCCACCTATATGATTAGGGATGTGTGTAACTGCAGTGTCTTTTCAACGGATCTTGGTTAGGATCTTGGGTATCTTGGATATATTTCTATCAGTACAGGAATTTTCTGGAAATTTATAGCCAACTTCCAGCTTTCAGCTCTGCCCCTATACTACCTGTCTCTTTCCTATTTCTTCCTCTAAATTGAACCTGCTTCTTTGTTGATGTTTGACAGATCACTGGAAAGGAAAGAAATGGCTTCTCTTCAGTCAAACAGTAAAATGCAAATACCAAAAAAACAAACCCAAAACATTAATCGTTTAGTGGAAGCCACTTTCTGTGGCTGGAACTCTGAATTTGAAGTCATACTTTGTCCACACCTTGAGGTATGCCTGTGTCTTAGCACAGCGTGTCCCCCCGTTGTGTGTTACCGCTTGCATCATGTCACAAAGTCTGGGAATAGCAGTGATCTTTCCCAAAGGCCCTCTTGTTGGAAGCATTGAAAGTTTTTTCCCCGCCTCAGAAAATTCAATACCAAGATCCTCACAGTATGCAGAAAAATTCCTAGTGATATGATTCTAACACTGAAAGGAAGCAAAGTGGCATACATTATTTTATTGGCTACCAGGGAAAAGGTTGGCTTTAAAAATATATATGCCTTTTACATATGCTTTGTGACACAGACATACAGCTTGAAGACTGGCACACAGCAAAGGGAAACCAATAAAAATGCATAGTCATACTATAAATATTTATAAAATAGCTAGATGAATATAGTATGACAGGGAGAAGCCAAGAAGGATTTTAGAATAGCAAATCTGTGCTCTAAAATACATTGGAATTGTTCTGAGTGAGTTACAATGTGGTCAAAAGTCATTGCATAGGCAGTGCATGGGTTATCAGGGATGTTCACAACACTTTTATTGAAAGTCCTTTTCAAAGCACCCATGAGAAGTTTCATCAAGAAAGCTCAGCTAAATAATTTTGGAAAGAACTAAAAAAACCTCAGGAAGTGTGAGTTGATGGTGCCAGTATAGAAACTTATAGGCATTGTTGATTGATGGATTGATTTGTAACTTAGGAAAGGTTTCCAACAGGAATAAAAGTGATCCAGCTTTATTCAAAGATTAGGAATTTTCCCAGTGTGCTGGAAGATTATTTTAACTATATTTTTTCATATAACTGCCCGTTCACATAGATGTGCACATGTTCATACTTTGTGGGTTATGCCTATAATACTGCAAGGTTTATAAGCATCAAATAGAAAAGAAGAGGGGGGAAGAACTTATTTCCTTAAATGCAAGTAAAATTTCTATAGTCATCCTCCTTTCCTTATAGGCCTGTGCCTCACAGGCCTTACTGTGTGGCTAATTCTTCCACAGGATGACTTTTACTGGGGGACTTGACTCCATTTGTTCTCTATGTTGATGTAAATATCAAGAATAAGCTGGAGGTCTTGTAGGAAGAAATTTATTATTTTCTGCTTTTGCTGCAGATGGTTGAATTTGCTCAGGCTCTGAGAGCTGCAAAAGTACATATTGAAAGAGAAAACTATACTAAAAATGGAAGAAACTATGCAAGAGAGAAACTTGTTCTGCCTTTAGTGAAAGGCTTACAAAATTTTCTTCAGTGGAGATACTCATGTCTGGGGATATTGCTGCTAATTTCTTGCTTACAGAAACCTCTTTCCCATTAGTCCAAACAGAGCACAATGTCAGTAATGGTTGGGTCAGGGTGCTAATTATTTTTGTGAAAAAATAGATGGGCAGACAGTCCAGGAGATAGATGCTTCCTAATTTGTTAAGGGCTTTTAAAGATAAATGGCCTTGAAGTAGATTTGTTTTCAAATGAATAGCCAGTAGAGTGCTCAGAGCAGTGGCACAGTGAGCTCTCATCAGTTTTTCTCAGAGTGATGAATGTTGCATACTCTGTCTGTTGATGTGGTCTTTGCCATCAGATGTCCCAGTTTATTAATAGTTTTTAGGGCAATGGTTGTAAATTATTGCAGCCCAATTTTAGTACTGTTTTACATCTACTGAGGACTGAGCCTTGTGTTACAGCTTTATATTAACTCAGCAGGCACCATTAAAATATTGACATTTAGGCTCATTTTGGCAGCATTAATCATAGCATTAATCATAGCATTTTATCATGCCTTAATTGTATGAAATGATTGGTTTGAAGTGACTGGAGTGTTCACTTCTCTAAAAGCAGGTGAAACAATAATTTCCATTTCTCTACTTTTTCAACCCATAACTACATTAAAAAATCCAAACAAAAAACAACTCTTAACCTCCCTGTCTCCTAACTGTGTGTGCTCTGGGCATCCCCTTCTTGGCTTCTTTTTGCAACAACTGAACATGTAAGACCCAGCAGCTCTTGTGGGCCTCACTGGAAGCTCTTGGAAGTGTTGTCTCTGAAAATCAGCCTCTGTAATCTCAGTAGTGGACACCCAGAGCCAGGCCTTGGCTTCAAAAATGTACCCTAATATATATATATAGCAAAAGTACTCCTGATGTGCAAAAAAGGCTGGGTTCTATGGCTTTTTCATCTGCTGAAATGGCTTAAGGGTTTAAAACAGGCACAGAAATGCCTTCTGTGGTTCACCAGCAGGAATAGGCTTACAGCACCCATGTCTGCTTGTATTATCATACCAGAAACAGAGCCTGTGATATTTGCTGGCTCTTTTCAATGGAGGCCATCACTAGATGATTATGTTTAATACAAGGAGTTGGCAGCCTTTCTCACTTAACAATCATTAGGAGATCTGCTGCTGAGGTCCCATTTTGTGAGGCAGCTGGAAATTGGCACTTAGTTTGAACGTATTGTTTTCTCCCTTTCTATTAAAGTTCAAGGACAAGGCAGAACTGTTCAGACTACACAAAGAAAAAGCTTTCCTTTGTTTACTTGGTCTTTTCACCTCTTCATTTATTCCCAATGAAAATTTATTCCACTATATATACATGTATTAAGAGGAATTGAGGACAATGTCATCAAAGATGGAAGCAGAAGACTTGATTGGAAGGTATTTGAAGCACCAGGCAGAAGATAGCTATGATAATCATGACATTTTACTGGTGTAAAAATCATCTAGGTCTTCATTTATGTTTCTCTTGATACTTATGAAGGAGGACAATACTGTTGCTTCTGTTTTAGGAAACCGAGGCATCGAATAGGTCAGTGGGGAGGGAAACCCTAAATCACTCTAAGGGAAAGGTGCAGAAGATGCTGAATAGTGGTATTCCAGTGTGCTAACCTTCACTTTGTTCTCCTAATCATGCATTTAATTAATTATTTTAAAGATTGCCCCTCCCAACTCCCATCCCTAGTTGTTCTTTCAACTTCAGCACTTTGACCAGCTGTATTTTCCTTGATACCATGATATGGCTTAAGCCACAGGCTTCTACTATAGCCTTCTGCCTTCTGCTGTACTGGACCTTCTCAAAAGACTTCCTAATGGTAGAGGATTTCTTTTTTCAGTTACAGTGGCTTCACATGACCAAATAATATTCATTAACTTGATTGCTTAAGGATATCAAGCTCCAGGGGAAACTTGTATTCCTCTACGATTGGCAAGATAATTAGGAAGTGAAATAATGCAAATCCCACCACAGGCAACCGTCAAAGATTTACGTATTTACTCTGTGAATTCAAAGTGTGTCATATCATAAATCCTTTTTTTTTTCTTTTAAGGCTTTTGTAACTCTAGGTTTATTATCGACCTTCACCAGGCATGTTTTGCAGGAGCAGGAAGCTTTATGAGCTCAATCAAGTTGGGCTACTAAATCCACTGAGATTTTTAGTCTGCAGTATCACTTAGATAACACAAGCTAAAGTACACTTTTGCTTTTACTAGCTTTTGATTTTAAGCTCCTGGGTCACGGCCTTTCATTCTTTATACCACAGTTAGAGCTTCTGCAGATATGAAAGCACGGGCACAGAAGCCACTGATGGCAGCAAGAGTTCTGCATCCTCCAGGAGGATGGAATATTGGATGTAGGTTAGAGACTTCTTTATATGGAGTCTCCTCCAGCCTTCTCCATTAACAGAGACCATGGTGAAGCTCATAGCAGTAATTGCTGCATCCAGGCAGCAGTTGCGAGTGGGAGATTAAATGAGAGATCTGTATAGATGTGGGGTCCTGTTCAGGATAGCCTTCAGTAAGTAGAAGTCACTCATAAATAAAACATTTAGCAAAACCCTACCAAGTAAAAGGTATCTTGTGAAGTTCTGACAGTTTCTCAATCTGACAGTGGTAAAACCTGAGAAGCAAGGAAATTAGTGGAGTTACTCTGATGTGGTTGGACTAAAATTAATGTGGCAAAAATAAAAAAGGACAAAATAATCAATATTTTTGCTAATGAGAAACAACATTTATCTTACAGGGAACCTGAAGTTTTGCCTTCTGATTCTGAACCAGCCTTTCAACAAAGATCATTTTCATTGTCTGTGGAGCAGAGGTAATAATAACACATAACTTCATTTGCTTATTTTCGTAGCTGTTACCCAGCTAATGTACTTCATGTCTGTTGAATTGCAGTTTGGCGATTTCCTCTTTACTGGAGCAACCTTCTACTGAGGGTGTGAATTGGCAGAGTGTGTCCCTTGTTGCAGAATGCAGCAAATGAGCTGATTATGCAAATTCTGCATCCCTGCATTGCACACGTCAGTGGGAACTTTGTGCACTGATCTGTATAACACCCTGGCTTTTCAGAGGCTTCTTAGGAGCAATCATTGTTTTGCTGACAAAGTGTAGCAGATCAATGGTGCATTTAAGAGTCTGGAAGTGAGCATTTCTTTAAAGGTCATCAGTGAAATGTGTTAAATTTAATCAAAATAAAATGAACCGTGTAGTTATTAGGTTGTGAAAGCAATGGGGAATTTGCGTGCTTGTCAGAAATATGCAAATCAGATTTCACTACCCCTTTGTTAAATATGCACAGTGCTAATCATCATCTCTGGTATGATAGCTTCAGATTTACTGACATTTTGTGGAGATATGTAAATCTTTACAAGCTTGGAGCTATTAATTCCTCAGTGCAGGAACACAGTCCTTCAGAAGCTTTCTGAAAATCCACAGGAACTATCTCTAACTTATTCCCAGGATGGGAACCTTGCAGAGAGATTCCTCTTAACTGACTGGAGCAGATAGAGCTATTTGGTTGCACCATAGGCATAAGGACTGGCAGGGGGTAGCTGTACATTTAAAGGAATTGAAATAAGGGATGAAGTGAGCAGGATGATTCATGGCACTTAATTCCAGTAAACCCAGGTTAGGTACCTGTATAGCCAGTGATAAAAAAAGGAAGAGTTGTACAAGATGATTCAAAGCATCTGAACAAGTGCTGTGCCCCAAACAGACTCACTTTCATTTGCATAATCAGCAAGAAAGTAACAAGTACTCAGTGGAAGGGCTGTCCAGTTGTTTTATAGATGTGATTCTACATATTTTTTTATTTAAAAAGATAGATTGAAGCACCTGCTTTGTATTAAATGGAGAAGGAAACAAGGTGAAGTATTTGATGCTATTTCTTTGTCCCACCTTTCCTGTTTTCAGGATTGGGGTTGGAAAAAGAGACAGTAAACCAGATATGCACTGTTTCTGAATGGTGGTATTGTTTTGTAGTACCTTGCATGTGTTGCTTTTTTTGCTGTATTTTGTTGATCAGACTTTTTTTGTCCATCCTTTGAAATTTTAAATCTTCCTCTTTTGATCAAATCTTGGGGTATAGAGTTCTTCTCACTGTAACACTAATTAGCCTTTAAAGTGTAATGCTTCTGTGAAGGGTTGAAGTAAGATCCTGAATAAAATCAAGTAGGCCAAAGACTGTCTTATTTGAAGCTACCTCAGTGGGTTCCTGTTCTCTGAGCATAACTGTTTTGAAAGTGATCACTGGTGCTGTAAATAATTTTCCAAAGAGTTTGTGGGAGGAACAGAAGTTCTAATTAAGAAACTAAGAAACTTGTGCTGGCAGATTACTTTAAGAAATAGGTGGATATTTTCTATCTAAGTAAAATGACAGATGGAGATAGTTACATGGTAAACATGGAATATTTTTCTTCAAAGCATCTCAGCTTCAGCAAGCTTTAGTGAATCCAGGACAAGGTTTTGGTAATGCCTGGCTTACTGTGCTAGTGGTCTACTTGATGTGTCAGCAGTTTTCTGGATCCTGCTTCTGGAGGATCATTAGCACAGAAACTGTTGCAGGACTAAGAGAACCTGGGGGGGTTTGGTATGTGAACTGAAAGAAGTTCTGAAGGAATTGTCCTTAGGAACAGTGCCTGAAGACCAGCTGTATATGCTTGAGATATCATAAAGGAGAGATGAGAAGGAAATAATGGGGCTGTTAATCCACAGAATATTGCCAGCTACACAAACTCAGGGGGAAAGGGAAAGAAAAATGCAAAGGAAAAATAAGATAAAATATTGTCCCAGATCTCTGAGTTACATGAATTTTGGGTTGTTATACTCAGTACAGAATGCTGAGATATGTTATTTTCAAGTCGTTTGTGTCCTATCAGAATAATTTCTTTCATTAGCTCTGTCAGTTTAGTGTCAAGTAAAAAGTGGTATGATGTGAGATGTCCTAAGGTAAAAAAAAAAAAATCACATCAATAAGTGCCTATTCTAGGCTAAAATTGTCCCAGGTGTAACTTGTCTTGACCTCAAGAATAAGTGGTTGCAGCTAATTAACCTTTGTCTTATTACACGCGTTCATGAAACCTATTTTTACTGACATACTTTCAAAAGAACTGTTTCAGTTGGTACAAGTTTGCATGAACTTCCTTCCTTGTGCTTTGTGAAGGACATTGAAACCAGATTTCATCACTTCCAAGAGACATTTTTTACCATCTTTGCCATACAAGCTGGATAAGTGACAATATTGAAGCACTACAAGCTAAGGAAGATTTTACTGTATTATATCTCATTACTGTAATGAATCATATTCATTAGAATCATGTAAAATCATGTTAAATTGTGTAGAATCATGTAGAATATGTTCACTTGTTTGGTGTTTGGTACAGCCAGGTGGTATTAGTGCTGTCCTAAAAGCGGGATGGATGAAATGCTGGAGAAAGGGTAGTTTGCAAAAGCAGGATCACACTATGGCAGAAAACACTGGTTGTTCCTTGAAGGATTTATTGTGTTGCATATAGTGAGAAGGAAAAAAACAAATGTCTAGAGAAATTAAAGAGAATTGGTCAGTAAAGGGGAATAGGAAGTAATGGCTGGAAAATATGTTGAAGAATGAGGGCCCTGCTTTTCTCAGAGCTGCACATTTTTCTGTCTGTGTTTTCTATATGGAAGACTGGATCCAGTAGGCCTTACCTTAACAGCACTGTCATGCATCCTAAATTCCTGATTACGCAAAGTTTCTAGCTCCTGGTTTGAATCCTGTTTAATAATAATATTTTAAAAAAGGATTGTGGGAAAATCCAGTTTGAATTAGTCTTTGGGACTACTTCTGAAGTGATTTCAAATGTAAATATATCTTTCACAGAATTGACAGTGAGTTGAAAGTCTGAAGCTGTCTTCATGTTAAGTTTGAAAAGTACAGAAGCCCAGGTTTTAGTGGCTGAAAACAGAATGGGCTTTCTGGGGAGTAAATGAATGTTCCTGAGATTCTGATTCTGCTTTTTAAAATCTCTCTAATCAGAAATGCAATGATTTACTTATGCCAAGAATTTCAGCTATGTCTAGTGATTGCAAGTGCTCTCATTTTTTGATGTCTCCCTAGGGAAGAGGCAGAATTGTTGCAGCGCTGAGAAATCACCTCAGTGAAAATTGTCTTAAGTTCAGGATCTAAAAATTGTTTCTTGTTTCTGAAAACATTACCCCTACAAGCTACGCAAATGATCCATAATTTCCTTATGTCCCTGGTTTACGATAGGATGTTGAATGGCTGTACATTGCAGAGTACTTTCCACTCTTAAATGTTGGCAATGACAGCTGTAAAGAACAAGGAGTTATGCTCTGGGAAATAAGATTATGGTTTAAAAAGTCAGAGTGAAATGACAACATTCTACAGCAACCTGATGAAGTTGTGCTTTATAGTAAGAAAATGTGTCCATGGGTATTTTTTAGTTCTCACAATGGTTTTATATGTAGTTGTGGTCACTGTGCCTTCCTCAAAAGGATTGTGATTTTATTTCACAAAAAAGCACTTTCCATGAAAGCTTTTAATCAAACAAAACATGTTGAACAACTTTAAATACTAGCCATTCATACTACCAAACGTCCTTGGCTGATCTATTAGAATAAGCTACCAGCATCCCTTTGGAACGGGCTGACTGAATCCAGACTTTGGGAGGAAGGTTTGATGTTGGGCAAGTCAACAGAAAGGAGACATCTATGAAACCAGGCTGCAAAAATGCCTGTCCTTCAGGTGCACATCCCTGAATAGTCTCTTCCATGGACCATTCCTTCCAGTGAAAAAGAACTTGGGGTCCAGCTCTGTCTTCTTATGCTGCTCTACAGACAACATGAGCAGACACTTCATATGCATAGAATATAGACATTTTATGACACCTTGTAGATCATGAAAATGGAGGAGCTCCAGAAAGAGGAATGTTGCTCACCCTGGAGACTTCAGCTCTATATTGTGTGGAGGGTCTATATACTGAGATAAAATATTTTTCTACGGCAGCAGTGTAGTAAGTCAAATCCAAACTCTGTTAAATTGTCTTCATGTAAACAGCATTTTCTTAGGCTATTTATATTGTAATGACTTACTCATAAACTGATTTTTTTGCAATTTTCCATCCCTATCAATACCCATATTGCAACAGCCAAAGCAACTGTTGCATTCTAAATCTTATCTTGAACGTCAGGCAACTTTCCTGTCAAGGCCAGCCTATTCTTTGGTGAAAATGCTGATAATGAGTGGTTGGTTAGCACCTGGAGGTGACTGTGCATTACAAAGTGTCTTCCCTTACTAAATAATCAAATCAGAAAAGATGTGATTTGTATGACCCATTTCCAAGTTGTCTGTCTTTGAATGCCACACGCTCCCATACATTTTATGATCCATATGCTTTTGTCTGCAATGTAATTGCTGATTAATATTTTTAATGTGTTCAGTTGAGGTCCAAGAGCTATGTATAGATGGAAATAAGATACAAGTGGTAATACAAAGTTCATATATCAGTTCAGATATACAGAGGGAAAGTAACAGATCAGTTGGAACAGTTTAAATGTCTCAGAGGTGAAGAAAGGATATTGTAGTTTAATAAGAGGAGGGAAGTAATCTGACTTTCCCTGGTGCTATTTTTTCTTCTCTATGATTGATACTTTTTCCTTTAGCCTTTAGGGGTTGAACTCACCTACACTTCCAGAATTATTAGTATGTGCAACCATTCACTTGCCCTTTTACCTGTCATCAAAGAGCTCGCCTTTTTGGCATATGGTGAGCTTTTTTCTCACTTTTTATTTTTATTTCTAGCTGAACTTTCTTGTAGTATATCTCAAATTTGTCTTGGACCCAGAATTGGCAGTTGGCATAAAACTTGAGGGAATTCACAGCAGCTACTATTAATAAATAGGAAAATGTTCATAAAATGGTGATTGGGATGTCGCATGAACTTGTGTGCTTTATTGCACTTTCCAGCCACATCCAGACTAGCAGTAACTCTTACTGCTGGTCTCAGCTAAACTACTCTGTTCTCCACTGAGAACAGAGGGACTGATCTATTAGACTCCTAAAACATCAATATGAAGTTTATTTTTTCACATTTGAATCAAAACAGGAATATAATTTCTAGTTTGTATTTAATAACTTAAATTTGATGTTCTGTGCCACTTAATTTAGATTTAAACAACATTTTGTTATGGTGATGTACCTGTTGTTGGATTGCATGCAAGTTAGGTCCTTCAACTACAGGGGTCTGAGAGAAGTTATTTCAAGTGTTCTTAGGGCTAGGGAATTTTTTATACTTTAGGAGCAAGAAAATCTGGTCCTCTCTAAGGCTGGCTAGCACCATGCTTTAAGCTTGGAAATGAACCACAGAACCATTTGAAGAAGACCTCCAAGATCGTCGTCCAACCTTTGATTGATCACCACCTGGCACATGGCACTATATGCCACATCCAGTCATTTCTTGAACACCTTCATGGACTGTGACTTTACCACTTCCCTGGGTCCATTCCAATATTTAACAACCCTTTCTGTGAAGAAATTCCTTCTGATGTCCAGACTGAACCTTCCCTGCAGCAACTGGAGGTTACATCCTCTTATCTTGTGACTTTCTACCTGGGAGAGAGGCTGGCCTCCACCTGGCTACAACCTGCTTTCAGGCAGTTGTAGAGTGTGATAAGGTTTCTCCCCTGAGCCTCCCTTCCTCCAGGCTGAACAACCCCAGCTCCATCAGCTCCTCATAGGACTTTTGTTCCAGACCCTTCACAAGCCTTGTAGCCCTTCTCTGGACATACTCCAGCCTTCAATGTCTTTTTTGAAATGAGACAAGACAAAACTGGACACAGGACTCAAGGTGCAAAGTAGAATCTAGATCTTAGGACATGCAGTAGTTTGCACTAGAAGGGATTTTGGGAAGAGAGCTGTTGTGGACTACGTTTTGCCTGCGACTGTATATGTTTGATATCAACCAGGTTTTCAGTGGTGATCTGGAAGCTTAAATTTATCCTCAGAAAACCAAGCTTAAAACTCCAGAAATATGATTAAACTATTCTATTTGTGACATATCTATTGTTAGTGCCTTTCTGGCTTGAAATTTGGGCTCTTGAGAGATGTAACCTAGGTGTGTGAACAATTTAAAAGGTAGGTCTCACTGATTTTTGTGAATTTTTAGATAGGTATTGGCAAAGCTGATGACAGAGCTGATGTTCTAGGCCTTTTGCATGGTTCAAGTTCCCTCACCATAGTAGATGCTGTGACAGAATGAGGTCTCTAGATAAATTTTGAGACATTGTAGACTGAATGTGTTTTGTTGTTGATTTTAGTTCTCTGCAAATCCAGTAGCAGGAAATTCTGAGATCTAAAAGAATTTTTGTTTGTTTTATGAATTTGAGATTTTGTTTGAAAAATGAAAAAAAAAAGAGTAATTCAGATTCCCCTCTATGATGCTTTGAAAAACTAAACCCCACAGAGCTGAAGTTCAGATTAACAGAACAACAGAGAATTACTTTGAAGTACTAGTGAGAAGCATAAGAGATGATTACAGCACAATGAAAAAGTGCTTTTTCTATGAAGCCAGGATGCAAATCCCATTAGGGGAGTTCTTTTGTCACAGGATTTGCTGCATAGAAGCCTTTGATAGCATCGTGCTATATATCTGGTTACTATGATCTTTCCCAGAGGACTGCTGAAAGAAGGAATTTAGGAAAATATTGTCAGGAGAGTGATTTGGAGCACCTCAAACAGAAAGAGAAGCATAAGACAGTAGGAAAAAAAAAGATGATTCATGGCTCATTTTGTTAGTGATTCAAGAAGAGCAGTGGTCCTGGGAATGAACTCGAGGAGCAGAGGTGAGTTTATGAGATTAGCATAAGTAAGACCTGTGACAGAAAAGAGCAGGTTTTTAATCCCAGAAAAGGAACTTCTGGATTTTCACTGCCTCAAGCTACACAGTGAAAAGCATTTAATAACATTGTTTCTCTGGGAGTTACTACAGGGCAGAAGTATTATTTTCATAGCTGGAGCTTAGCATGAATCCATTACTACGGTGAAGTGTAAGGTCATGTAAAATATGGATGTTATCTAGGGTTGTCAGTGTCAGGGTCTTCTCCCTGGCTGTGATGGCCTTTGGATGCAACCATTGTGTTCTAGTCTTTCTTTTTATCTTGCTCCAGGGTTGCTTTAGGGCAGAAAAACCTTTTTTTAATAATAAGGAAATTAAATCTAAGAAAAAGACAAACAAAAGAAAAAGAAGTCTCAAGAAGCCCACAGTGGTACAAGAGGCCCACCTTGATCCAATGGTGATTTCAAATGGTGATTGCTTTTTGAAAGTGGATTTTGTCTTTTTAATTTGCCTGAGTCTCATTATATTTCCAGAATTTTAAAAGTTTTTTATTACTTTATTACCATGATTGCAATTATGAGTAACTCAGCCAACAAACAGTTTAACTCTTCTGTAATATGTTGAGACTATGCTAGTATTTACTAATTACTTGACTGATGGAGTGTGCATCCTTCACTGTGTTCAGTGCCTGAAGGGACAGCAGTAGTTTGAGAATATGGATGTTGGATTGCTGGTTTTCTCATCTGGGTGGTTTACACGCTGTCTTGTGCTCATTCATATTATCAAGTATTAAAATTGAATTGTGAATTCATGTAAGTCAGAAAATAGCAAACTTTTCTGCTCTACCCATCGTGTCTCTTCTCTTTTGTACAGCAGACTGTTTGTGTAAACAAATTTATATNTATAAATGTGTTACCAAAATAGTCATTTAGAAAACACTTACATTTAGAAAACAACATCGTAGGATTATTTTTTTTAATGTTTAATTAGTTATATATTAGCCAAATATGTAGCAGAAGTGGAACAAGTATTGTGGTTGTTAACACTGTTTTTTTTCTTGCAAGTTAACAGTTCCTTAATACTCTGAGGAGATAATGGTGATGTATGTCTGCCTGTCTTTGGTTTCATTGACAGTGAATCACATTGGAACAGAAACAAAACATTGTCGTAGGTTTTTCATTGGGGAAAATTCCACTGACCTAAGAAATAATGGAGACAACCTATAATTTTTAGAAGTGTTTTATTGCTGTCTTGCATCGTTGGAAGCTTTATAACTAGCACAACTTCCTGATGTGGAAGCTATTAATATCAATATTCCCTCAGTTATGTTGAATTAATTTGGTTCAGACCTCCATAAAATTCTTTCTTTAGAGAAAGAATGTCTATTTCTGTCTATTTTCACTGAAATAAAGCTTAATGTTAACTTGGATGTCCTGGATAAGGAAGGTCTAACCACAAGAATCAGTGTTGATTCAATGTCAGCTGCATTAGCACTGAAATAATTTGGTACTTTAGAGTATGAGTGTCATTCTGTTGGATTTTCTTTTGAAAAACCCCAGCTCCTTCAAACCTTTGCTGCTTATGTTCAGAGCCCAATGTCTGGCTCCTTGGGAGTTCTGTTTCTGGCAGTGTAAGTCATTAGGCAGGTAACTTAAATTTTTCCTTGTCTGAACATGCACTTGTCTTCCAAGCTTCTTGATGTTACCTACAACAAATCCTTAGCCTTAGGCCCTAGCTTCCAGCAGGCCATAGCTGTCCATAGTATTAGCTTGGTGTTTGTGAGAGGTAATAAGCTATGAGTAATTGATTGTCAGGTTAACCTGGATAGCAACAGAACAGCACACTTGTTTCTTTTGAGGGGGAAAAGAGAAACAGGGGCTAATTTGAAGTCTTGGAAGAGGCCCCAAACATTTTAAAGTGCAAGAATTGGAAATGCTCAGAATGCATTTAGATTGATTTGGCAACGTAAGTCCGAAGAAAGAACACAAATTTGTAACATGTTGTCACAGTGACTTAAAATTAACTTGGGGATATGCTAATTATGCACATTACTAATTAACTTTTTTGCACATTTAGCCTGTGAAAATACATGGTTCAGCAAAACAACACAGCTCGTGTTTCAGTACAGGATTAAGGTGGCTCCACTGGAGTTTGAAGTCCTTTGAGGTACAAGGCAAAAGTGATGTAAGTGCAGTGTCTGGCCCAAATCATACCAGAAGTAAAATACTTCAATTGTCTCTTGGTTTGGATGCCTAAATTGCCATCTTAAATGGACTCTGGTTTCCTAACCTTCCCTTTTACCCATCCAGCACTGGGAGAGAGGCTGAGCACTGAGCAGCTGAGACGTGAAGTCATATGGCACATCGTAAGGGCTTGGCCTGTGTTTCATCTTGATTTGAAACCCCTGAAAACACTGAATGTTTGAACAGTCCACTCACTGTCCTGACAGCTAATCCAAGATAAAGGGAATGAGAGTTATACCTTCTATACCTAGGAGGATAAACATTAAGTCCCTTATTCCTTGCACAGAGCATGACTATGAATAAACCTTTACAAAGCATCAGTGCAGTATAGTTTCTAGTTCTCTAAAAACTTCCAAACTTGAAGAATTTTAGCACTCAGAAGAATTTTCTAGGTAAGCCTGTATCACAAAAGTAGTGTAGAAATTATTGCTGTCTAATTTTTACAGTTATTTTCTTCCTATCCCAGTTTTAAGTAAATGTGAAAAATATTGTCCTCTGTGATGAGTGCTGCATTTGAAGGAGCCTCTGTGGTCATTCAGACTTAAATCTTTTCATTGCTAAAAAGATGTGCAGTAATTATAGATCTGGAATATGATTGCTGATGGGATTTCTAGAGAAAGTGATTAATATCAGCAAAATATGTTCAAGAAGTCACAACATTTGGTCATTGTCAAATGAATTGCCCTTAGCATGACATAGATCATGTGTCAACTCTGTTTAACCAAGCTGTGTAATCATTTTCACAAATATATGTGAGGCTGTCCTAAGGTCTCAAAAGATGTATTTACATTGCAGGAAAGGCATTAGACCATCAGAGGAAGCTTGTGTTGGCAGTAGTCTTACAAAGAACTTTGAGCAGGTCAGATCTTCTGAATATCTTACAGAACTGTCTGTTTTGATTCACTTCCTTATTTATTCAGAGATTCAGAGACTGTGTTTTTGGTTTGCTTTCCGAAGTTGAATAACTGTTTTAGGAGTTAGGGTGGGAACAGAAAGTTAGAAAAGACATGAACAGAGAGAGAAGGGTGAGCAACATACCCAAGTACATAGAGAAATAATGTAAAATCCATGATTTTTAGGGGAAAAAAGATCAGACCAAGACAGACTGTAGCCAACTTTAATTCCTGAGAATATTAACATAGTAAGGAAGGAGACGGTTTCTTCCAATTTGTCTATTCATTGTCCTTGGTGGTGTTATAATACTAATAACTGTGATCTTATCAACTGTTTGGCAAAAGTCAGTTTCCCTTTTTTTAGAAATTTATTTTTGTGAATCTGTCTTTCCCTTTGCCTCTTGAAGGAGATGAGAAAGCATAAGAGGGTGCATGAAGCATAATAAATGTCCACTACATCTCACACTGACAAGGTTTAAAGATGTTTAAGAGTAGTGCACTGCGTCTTCCAGATACATTTCTCTTAACCTGGCATATTTAGCCAAAGCTTATTAGTTTCCTAGGCTGATGCCAGTATTTTTCTCAGTCAATGGATAGAGATCTGAGTTGTCCTCTGGATTGCCATAGAAATTTAGATATATCTGCTAGGTACCTATAATTGAGGAAGTGTGGAGGCCTGAACAGGAGCCAGTAGTCAGGTTATTTTCTCTTCTGTTTCCTTGGCCAGTTTTCTCTTCTGTTTCCTTCTCAAGTGTTTCCTTGGCAAAAAAAAGAGGCAAGTTAATTCTGTGGGAGTCTATACTTGTCTGCTCAATTTAATCTCAGTCTTGTCTTCTACTCTCAAGTCTTTCCCATTAGCCATGTCGAACTTTCTTTCTCTGTTTAGCGACAGGAGAGGGACAATAAGAGTAAGGCCCTGGAGAATGGAAAGCTATCACTAATTCTGAACATGCTGTGGTTGTCGTTTTCCTTGACCACCTCTTTTTCTGTAGGCCTATGCACCTTTGTCAGCGAGCAACATTCTCATTAGGACTTTGTAAAACCCAGATACATATTAACAAGGCATCCAGAGCTGACCTTTTGTCTGGGAGGGAGATTGCTAATGCTCTTAGCAATGATTTGTGAAGTCTGCTTTCCTTGGTGAATTTAGGATCAGTTTAATGTTTAAGATTACTTCTAAATCATGCATGTAATTTTACTGCTTTTTCTTTACATCTATAGAACTGAGTGAGTGTTAATGCATCACTCATATTTCATTCAGTGATTACAGTGCTTCACATCCTTTATATTCACCTTCTAGAAATGCTTTGGCAGCAGAACTGACTATGCCAAAATGCATAAGAAAGGGTAGAAATAATAAATACACTATCAATTTGGCTGACACAGTTGAACTTTTTAAGTTTTGTTTTTGACCCACTGTTCATCTATGGCAATTTGAATATACATATGCAGTGTCCTTTTTAAAAATGTGTGAGACAATAGGTAGGTTCTACTGTTACTAGCATAATGAATCTTTACTAAAACAGTTTTATTTTATATTATAAGGGCATGCTGCTGCTCTTCTCATTTAGATACTAAATTTAGAGGTGTGAAAAGTTTGTTGAAGTCTGCTGCAACTCTTAGCCGGGTTGCGGGGAAGGAATTTTTGTGTGAGGGCTTTGAGGTTTTTTGTTTGGCTTTTTATGTGTGTGTGTAGCCTTTTTTCTTTTGTGAGTGTGCTATCTTATCCCACTGGGACTGCTTATAATAGCATGAATAACTGCACACGTAACCCTTGTCCTTGCTGATGCAGTAGCATCAAACTGTCTAATTTGATGCTGCTGCACTCCTTTATGAAGGTAGTGCAGGATGTGGTACTTGATAGTCCATATTATTAGCCATAAAAGGTTGAGAAAAAGGATTTGGAAGACACTTAAGGACAACAAATTTCCATTTTATATGTTGTATTTGCAGTAAAGAAATATCCAGCTCCTTTGCAGGTTCAGAAGAATGGCACGATTATTGCCTACAAACTGAATGCACTGCTAAAAGAAACTGCAAAAGTTTTGTTATTAATGTTTTAGAGATGATTAAAACCTATTAATCTTCTTAATCCTAGTTTGTTTGAGATACTTTTCCTATCATTGTATCATAAAAGAAGAATATCCCTGTTTCCCATGAATTAGTATAGTGGTGTGAAGGGAGCCTAATGTGTCCTCCTTCATTCATAGACGCAGTTGTGGAACCTGGAAAAGAGGAACTTGTATGGGTGTTGTTTTTTTCTTACTGAGATGGAAAAGCCACTGTAGACATTCAGATGGGAGATAAAAATCAAATTTAGACCTTAGTAGATATTGGATATCAGAGAATTTGATAATTTCATGCTGAACTCTTTAGGATCAGAGAATGGTAAGAAATAATGTTCTCGTTAGAGTCAAAACCACACTGATACAGACTGAAGAATTTTGAGCTTTGGTTTAGGAAACTCCTCCATGTGAAGAAGTCAAAAATAATTCGAGTCTGCTCCCTTGGGAGTACAGTGATTTATTTTTCTACAACCAGTAACGAGCTATTAGTCTTGCCCTGGAGAATCTAGAAAAAGTAAGATTGAAAATGAGACATAGATTTGCATGAGGGCACTGAGTCCTGACTTCTCTGTGGAAGAACTCCTCTCTCTGAACACGGAGGAGTGATTGTTTAGACACATATTTTTATAGGTCACTTCAGAGATTTTCCTAATCTACAGGGGTTTCTGGTTCTGATGTCATACCTCATTTTCAGTTTGGGATTCATCACCAGAATCAGAATTGTGTTTCAAATCATACTGCAAGTCCATACCCTGCCTGTAATATTTCTGAAATGCCACATGTTCCAGATACTGATGGAAGCAGTGGAAAGGAGCATCTGGCATCACATTCAAGTTTGAAACAAACGCATTCTGAGCAACCAATACTGTGCTGACATGTTTCTGGGGTATCTTCCTGTTCACTCAGCATTTGAAATGTACTAAAATAAACAAATTGCCACAGTGTCCACTAGGGACTGAAAACCAACCATTCATTTACTTGTATTAAAGCAGTGTTTGTTCAGGATGTTGTTTCTGTCTATTGGTAATGCTGTAGCACAGGCTTATTTTGTTTAGAAAAGGCTTTCTGAATCCATGCTACAAGCAGCTGAATGTGAAGTTTGACACGCTGTATTTTCATGGGAAATATACAACATTTGGGCATGCCAAGCGAAATGTTGAAGTTGCAATATACCCAAGCATAAATAAGCATAAGGAATACTTCTTCAAAACAGCCTGGAGAAGTTATGCCATTTAAAATTGGCAAGTTCCATCACCTTCAATTCTTTGGAAAATCCTATTCAAATCAAAGGTTGGGAAAAGATCCCGTCATGCTAAGATGTGAGTATCCAGATATCATGAGTCTTCTTTTTGTGCATGGTGGTTATTCAGAACTGTTCAAGTAGTGATGTTTAGCAAGGTTATGGTTTCAAGACTTATGTAGAATGTTTGAGTGTGATAAGGCAAGAGGCCAAAAGCCTTCATCAGCTGTGAAGTTTGTATATAGCTATGTGGTATTCTTTTTTTGTATGAGTTATTTATGTTTAGAAAATAGAGGTGGATAAATGTTCTTTGAGTCTATGTTGGCAAAAGACTGTGAGTCTTGTAACCATTGGTTATCTTTCCTATGGCTTCATTAAATCTTGGCTTGGTGCCTATACCCTTAAAGTATGATGGGCTGTGGATGATGAGCTGGTGTACCATTCTGGATGTCAGCTTGTGTAGGAGCATAAATCACTAATTTGCACGATGGTAGACTCTCAGGTTTCCACAAAAATGCTCATCCAGAGAAACCGTAAACAGCAACACCTTCCCAAGTAACAATTCCCTTGGATAAGAATTCTTTGGAGGAATGCAGTAAAATGAATGTTAGGAGGCATTTTTCAATCTCAACATTTTTTATCTGCCAACTTTCTGTTGGAGTTTAATCTATTAAAGTTCTAAATGAGTGTGAATTCCAGTTCATTGCCCACTGATATTATTTAGGCTGTAAGACTTGTGGAATGGATTTTATTGGCACATTTGAAAGTTAACCCTCTCCTATGCTCCTGTGCCATGGATAGCCTCTGAATATACAGGCTGCAACCTTGTCAAAATCTCTAATGTAAAAACTTTAGAAATTTAAACAAATAATAATGGCTTGAGCTGAAAATAAAATTAGATTTGTGTCACCTTTAAATTCTTTTCAGTCAATTCATAAGGAAGTAATTAATAAACTAATGTATGATGCCAAGGTATTTATTCAGATATTTTACAGCATTCACTTTTATGTGCAGCCGAAGGCATTTGAGACAGAAGTCCTGTTCCTACTCATGTCAAAAGTAGTTGTTTCCTTGACTTCAGTCACAGTATCAGAAAGAAGTGAATATATCAGCTGCCTTCACTGCCCTTGTTAATAGACCTCATCACTTTCCAGTGCAATGAAGCCTTGTGTGAGTTATCTTTCCTTAGGAGAAAAAGAGAGAAGTTTCCAATAGGGTGAGCTGCACCTTCAAGTTATAATGGAGAACAGATATGGTCAACTGCTTCAGCTCTTTCCCGTTCTTTATCTGAAAGTTACATTTTTATAAGTAGCTCATAAAAGAGTAATAAATTCTGATTTCCTAAAAGCCATCTGGTTAATGGATTACTTCAGAACTATTTATAATAGGATCTATGTATGTAATTAACAGTTAGAGGCACAAGCAGTTTGCTTTATAAGATGCATATTGCCATTGTTTATTAATCCTTTGCAAGCAATGTGTGGCTGCATTCTAAATTCCAGCACAGATTTCAGTTAAAACAAGTGCAATATTGAGATACTAACTTTAAATACCATTTACAGCTGTATCATGTCTTCAGAAATTTTCTCCCTTCACCAGTGTGTGCTGTTCTGGAAATACACCTCGGATTTAAATCTAGTGGTTGAAGGCATCAGAACCTGATGAAGGCAGATGCAGTGACAGGGCCTGAATTTGGTCAACCTGAGCAATGGGTTGTAGAATGCATGGGTGTAAACCTCACCTTCCATTCATTTGGAAGGACAGACACACTACGAGAGCTCAAGACAGAGATACAAAATGCAGTGTTTTGTTCTGATGTCTCTATTGATGTGCAGCACTGAGTTTTGGGTAGAGTTTGGCAGCCCTTCCCCAACTCCAGCCTCACCTCTCCTGCTTGTTTGGCATACTGTTACAGCTCCACAGGGACTCACATGGGACAGCCAACCACTTATGTGGAAAACTCTTAGGAACTACCACAGAGCTGCTGCTGACTGATAGGCTGTGTGTGAGGAAGTGCCACTCTGTCATGATTCAACCACTTTCATACCTTTAGAAATAAAATGAGAAGGACCTAATGGTGTCAAGTGGTTTTTATGTGCTTCTTGATGATATTCAAACATTTATCTGAGAGGTGGAATACCACTTACTACTTCCTAGGGCTGTGCATCCTCTTTGTGGTGCTCAAAAGTCTCCTTCGACTTAAAATTATTTTCATAAGTGTTTCTTTAAAAGTCCTCCAAAGATCCAGCAAAATCAAAATGCTTAACTGATCTTGTGTGAAAAGAAAAAGACTGCAGGCACACAGCAATTTCAGAGAAGCTGGCAGGAATTTCTAATGTGACTGAAAGTGTCTGAGTGACAAATTAGTAATAAAAATGTCACTAATTAGACCATAGTAAAATCTTGATAATCAAAACTACTTGGGTGAGACTAAATACATTCAGATGACGGGTAAGCCAGATAATGAGAATCAGCTGAACAGAGACAAGCTGGCAGCTTGTTACAAAGGGAGGCTTAGAGAGGTGAGTGAGTGTTTTGAATAAACAAGCACCTAACATAATTACAGAACATAGTCCAAAAGTAGTAATGAAAGGATAGCTGGATGAAGAATTTTAAATAGTAGGGAAACATCATCTCCCTTGAATGCAGGAGGACAGAGGCAGTGCTAGAACTCTGTGGTTTTATTGAGACAAGTAAGCCTGGGAAGTGTGGCTTAAACCAGACTGAAATCTGCTCTGTTCTACCAAAATGGGTCCTGTGTACTCAAAGGAGCCTTTTGGGTCTCCTATTCTGCTGCCAGCACAAGTTCATGGGACATCAATGGGATTTGGGTCTGCAGCAGGATAAATTCCCTCTTTAAGAGAGTTTGGGTTAGCTGGTTTCCTCAGGTAACAAGAGAGTTCTGTAGCAGGAACTCGTGACATATTTCTGGGGAAAGGGAGGAGATACAAGGAGGTTTATTTTTTTCTTGAGCAGCTGGATTAAGAAATGCAGTTTAGTAGAAAACATGCATGTCCAAAGAATAAAGGAAGAATCCAGTGTAGGTGTCAGCTACTGTGTGAGAAAGAAAAATCTTCAGTCTTAGGGCAATGTCTTTTAAACAGAAGCTATTTTAGTCATTGGTTGCTAAGTTGAACTGACTTACGGGGATGCCGTGATCCTTAAACTGATTTGTTCTGCTGGTTCTAATGCTGCATTTTTGTCATTCTTACCATCTCTTCTCAGGTGAGATTGTGGGAGAAGTAGTACATTAAGTTCCTAGTTTAGTGTTTTCATGTGAAGGAAGTTTATGGTGAGGGGTGAAAGGGCCTTTGGTATGGAAAACAACTTTGAGAAACAGTGTTACAGAACGTGTAGGATGAAATAGCTCTTCAGTGAATGTCAGCTTTTTAACTGAAGCTAATAGCTTCTCAGTCACTATGTAATTGTGAAGGGTATATATTACAATGGTTGCAAGTTTTAGTTTCAGCTTCGAGGTGTAATGCTTATACTCTCCAGAAAATAAATCGGGTGAAAACAACCTTATTCTTTTTTGGATTTTTTTTTTATTCCCAGCTGATCCAGTTTTGCCACACCATAGCAAGACTGAACTCAAGTGTGATTCCTTTTGTTTTTTCCAATTTGCTGTTGTAATCACTGTGATCCTGTACTGATATTACTGAACTATATCTTCTATGTTGCGGTAGGATCATTTGTGATGGTGGCAGTCACAGAGGACTTTACTGCTGCAGAAGCACTGATCTGTTCTTGAAAATACCACTTTTAAACACCATTTGATTTGAAGCATCTGCATTATCTGTACAGGGGTCTTTTCTGGTAAAGGGGGAGGCAGAGACACCTCCAGAAAGGTGACTCAGAGTGCCGACACTAACATACTGACCAAACTCACCCTGTTGAGTAGTCTCCTGCCTCATCCTTCTGATTGCTATGCAGAGATTTTTAGGATCAGTTAGGCAGGATGAATCAGGGTCAGCATGTGTAATTGAACCTTTATTACCCTTGATACTTGTAAGACATGTTTTTTTTTTCTCCTTGTCTTCCATCTGACACTTAGAGGCTCACCAAGAGCATCCATTTTTTACATCCCCTGTGTGCCCTCTGCCTGGCTTTTGACAATACAGGTCTTCCTCACACAGAGCCACCCTTTCATTCACATTATGCTTCATAAATCATTAATACCTGAATGTTTCAGGCTTCTCCCTGGAGAACCTTGCATTCACTCACCAAGAATTTACTCACAAATTGTTATCATGCTTGAGTAGTCAGTGGATGCTTACACCAGAGATGACTCTGACTTCTTCTTAAGGTCAGATCCTTGCATCTTAATTGATAACTGGAAAAGAAGATGGGATTCATATTTAAATGGACTTCTTCAGGAATGTAGTCAGCTTTTCAACTAGCTGGTAGCTTCTCAGTCACTATGTCACTATAAAGGGTATTTATTACAATGGGTATGAATTTTAATGTCAGCTTTAAAATAATGCTTACACTCTCTATAAAGAATCACAGTCTTGCTTCCAAAAATGCACAGATTTCCCACAGGGAAATCATAAGTGAACTAATTGGTCTTTTATGGTTATCTTGTTGCAATATATGCAACTATAATTTATGCAGCCATAATTATTCACAAATTTGCATCTGCCTTACCTCCATGATGAAGGAATGTGTGTAGATTATTTATGCAGCTGGATTAACTCAGTAAAATATTAAATGAGCTTGTCGGATGCTGAGAGATGACAGTCATTTTACACAAGAACACAGTGCTGGTGATTATGAAAGACAGGCTTATTGGGTAAAGGCTGATCACACACAGAGTGCTGTGAGTGCTGTGATCAAATTTACACTTCAGTTCCCTGTTGCACCAATTCCTGCAATTTTAGTCGATGCTTGGGTGACTTCACCAGCTTGTGAGTTGGGACACTGGCAAGTCAGAACCTGTGCAAGTATTTAACGTAGCAATTCATATTCCTGCATTTGTAAAAAAAATATTTCAGTAAGGTGTATACACTGGATAGTGCAAGCTCTTTTCCATAAATCCACATATAATCAGGAGAGCAGTAATTACTTAAAAAAATTCTAACCTAATATATCTGCTTAATAAGTCAGTGGTGCTTGAGAGACCCAGTATTAAATAATTATGTATTTCAATGGATAGAAATGTACAGTTTTCATGTATGTTTTCTCTTATGTCCATACTGGGGCAGGGTAGCATAAGGCTTTCCATACACTAGCAATCCTTATATCCATTTATGGAATATTCTTTTGTTGAGCAACTTCCTAAAGTGCTGCCTCCTTCGGTCCAAGTCATTTCCATCACTAAGCAATTTATAGCCATGGAAAATTTCTACATATATATTTAAATAATCAACAAATAAGAAAATAGGTAAAACCCACACCTAAGATAAGAATCACAAGATACTTCCCTTTTAATGATGTTAAGTTTCTCTGACCTGGAAATGTTAGTAATTTAGATACTTATATTTTGGCTATTTTGGCTTGCTTAATGCCAAAAATAAATTTAAGTTGTGAAAAGCCACTAGGCAATACATTAAAAGATCCTTAATAACATCAAATATAAGTTGATGATAAAGGCTGATGATAACTGAAATCAAGCAAATGAGTAGACTGTTAAGGAACCTAGCTGGTTTATTTACAGATACAGGACTTTTTCCTTAATTGATCATTGTTAATGAATGTCAGTGCAAAATGAGAAGGAAGTCTGGCAACATGGATATTTTTTCAATAGTGGAAAACACTGTATGATAAATATCTGTTAAAGAAAATAAAATAAGAGACATCCTCAAAGTTGGCTGTCCAGAAACATTGCAGTTAGGGTGAAGAGTAAAGCATTGGATTGATCTGGCCATAGATCAGTGCAAAGGATTACCTACAACCTGTCCTTGACTACAACACAGTTCATCCTTTCACATAAGCAGTGCTGTTGCTCCACAAGACAAGTCCAGGTGTACAAGCCAAGGTGCACTGTACCTGTGTGTGGGGATGATGTTGCAGCTCTTTGTGCCAGCTACTGTTAACTGCTGAGAACTAACAGAACAGCCTGTTCCTTCTGCGTCCATGGAAGGTTACATCATGTAAGAGATACGTGATTATGCTCTTTTTCTTTCAAAACAGGTTATGAATTGATTGATCAATTTATGTTGAGAGAGCAATAGAAGTGTCGAAATAATAAGGTGCACTAGGCTTTGTGAATATAGGTAGCTAGTTGAAAGAGAGAGAGTGATGTTACTAGGTGAGAGTAGGGTCTCACCTAGTGTATCACTGAAATTATAAGTTTTCTGTACACCAGAAAACCCATCTTGTAGAAAACACATTGTCAGCTACATAAACGAGATTTTAGGAGTTTTATTCCTCTAGAGAACTACCAGCATTGCATGGTTGCCATTTTCCTTTCTCACTCTCCTCTGTAACAGTTCATAACCAGCCCATCCTTTTTTTGTTGTTTTTCTCAAATGTGATGCATGTTCACACCAGTATTGATGAAAATAAATAAAACAGCTGTGATGGCTGACCCTCCTTTAAAAAGATGGGCTGAAAATCAATGTGTGCTAAGTGCAAGTGGATAGAGAGAGTAAAGCATTATAATGATGTTTTGTGTAACCTGACCAATGGCAACAAAACCCCATAACAATTATATGCATGTTCTCTTTATAAGAAGAAAGAGGTCTCTGTTCCTGAGATGAAGTAGAATACTCCCTTTTAAAGCCTTTATATTCTAAAAGAAGACTGATCTGTCTTTAAGTTTTTTTTATGGTCTCTGTTCTCATTAATTGTTGCTTGAAATAATTAAAACCCATAGCAGAAGATCATAATGGAAGTTAGGACACAATAATATAAGTGAGTACAATAATTTAGGCTTTTAGGTATTGTTGCATATTATTGTACATTACTTCATTCTACAAAAGGCTTCCTTAGCAAAACTAAACCTTATAGTGAAAAAAAACCAAAACCAAAACGACAAAAAAAACCAAAACAAACTGATGGTATCCCTGATTACTTACTCATTTTCTTTTTAATTCTGTGCAGAAAAGTGAAAACTAAAGTTAGGGTACAGAGAATGGGGGGCTGGTGCCAATACTAGCTTAGGAAATACCCTGATATGGTGTGCACTGCTGTACTTCTGTAGTTTAATTAAAACTGAGTATGCCCTTCATCGGAGGGGAGTTGGCTTTTTTCTTTTTTCTTTTTTTTTTAAAGAAGTTTTTTCATCCATGTGAAATGTGGAAGTGCTTTGTTTTAATTTCTACTAGTAGTGAACTACTAGCATAGTAGGAAATATGGGATGTGGTAGGACTCTCAGTCTTTTGTGTTAGCATTTATTCTGTGGGTTAAATTTTTCAGGGGGAGAATCCAAGCGAGAATCCACAGTTCGTTTGGGGTTTGAATGTGCAAGAGAAGAATGCTTGTGTGCTACCTGAAGATTTAGTAATTGCCAGTATATGTAAAAATAAAGTCAACTTAATATGATTCTATGCATAGTAGAGAATTGCTCCTTTGGTGGTCATTTGATGGACAGGCCCTTAAAATTTGCTATTGCCCACTGGAATGTCTCACATGAAGATTTTATACCCCTCTTGGCTCACTTTCTCTGTACTTTATTACTTTAAATGTGTTCTAGCACTTTTATTCAGTGGCTGAATTTGGCGGAAGCTGTATGAGTGCGCCGTCAGACAAGATGCTGCACTCACTAAAGCAACGGGTCATGTTCACTTGGACCCCTCAGAGCTATGGAGCAAGAGGGAATGGTACTCTGCCTGGATTTCCTGTTGTGCCTTTGAATGGAAAAGGTTTTGTGTGTGCTGTATATAAAACCATACGTAACAAAACCAAGAAGTAGCAGAAAATTGCTCTTTTCTAACTCACTCTGCTCTGCTTCTAAAATGCCATCCTTTCAAGCTGTAAGTGTCAAGCAAGGCAGTGAATGAGTAGATGTTACCTGGGATGACTTTTGCAGACTCAAGTGCAGATCAGTGAGGAAGTGACTTCTATAGTTGAGTGTTTTGCATTGCTAATATTGTGTACCTCTCTTTGCTCTGACCTTGCTGGCAGCCAAACCTAGAAGGAGCTCTTATCTTTCCTGCTCCTCCTTCAGTCTCCATCGTGAGTCTTCTCCACTTAAAATTATAATAGGTTTTACTCCCCTGTTGAGAATCTGTTGAAAACAGCTACAGCTGGAAATTTAACCTCTAAAGGATTCTCAGTTCTCATGGGGCTGGCAAAGCTGTGCCTCACCAACAGGTATCATGCACCTGTGTGTGTGCAGCAATAATGCTGTCACTCCTGAGGGAGTTTTTCTTCTTTAAGACTCAGAAGAGACTAATCCCTTTACTATGACCACCTTTTCCTGACAAAGTGGTGTCAGCCAAGCAGGAATGCGACTGGACTTAAACATTGAGCAGCTAATATCATTACTGAAACAGCATCATATTAGTCTACTAGTTCTCAAAAAGGTGGTATGTCCCCACTGAGTACTAAAAATGAACCATTGGAGGAAAACATCTGCTTATAGTGACTGTATATACGGTGTTAAGAAAGAAACATGTTGATAGATGTAGGCATTGTGGAATGGTTTTTTCAGACTCACTGAATAACATCTGCAAAATTGCAACTTTGCAGTAATTAATTTTATCAAAGTTACTATCACAGATAATGAAGATATTATCACAGCTTCCAGATCAAAATCATAGGAGAACTTCCAGTCAAGAATTTTTTTTTTTTTTTTGTACTGACTCGTCTACAGCATTTTACCTGGTGACAAGAGGATTTGAAAGTGGGGTATAAATCAGTCAAATGATCCTCTTCTCTCACAGTGTAGAAGAGACATTACAGCAGTGAGTAGAATACTTGTGAAAATGCTTTTCAAATATCTTGGTTTGGCTTATGTATGTTTTATATATGTAAGTGAATATTGAATGTATGTTATCGGTGTTATCACTGAATAGACCGAGGCTCACAAGAATGACAAAACCTAATCTGCAATGAATAACTTTTGAAATAAATCTAAGAGTTGAGGGAGATAAGTGAGAGGGAAAGGAAGTTGTTGTATATCTACTGTACATGCCAAAGTGTATTACTGCAAGAATGACTCATGCTGGTTCTTCCAGCTTATTCTAGTAACTGAAGCAGCTAGCAGAGCATCATCTTTGCTTTTTTGACCTTAATTAGATTTCTTGGTAGCAGTGCAAAACACTTTAATCATTCTTCACTAATGTTATTGAGTGTTGAGGGCTCTTAGTGTTCCTAAAAAAGAAAGACAACCTAGACCTCAGAAAGGAATGCTTAATATGCACAATATCAAAATATGCATTCATACATAAAATAATCACATTTTTTGCCTAAAGTGGGACTACAGTCAGTCTACTAACCCTGCATCAAGCTCACCACTTCTAGCTGGTTTTATCTTTCATAACTTTTGTGGACCATATATGTAAAATTGAGTAGGAAATACAAATTCCACTTATTTCAGTAATACTGAGTTCTATGGGTTTTCTATGGCTGAAGCAGGTGATTTATATCTTTGCAATTTAAGGAGGCTAAATATCTTGTCAGGACAGTGTCTTTTTGTGTACATAGTACACATTAAAGTTCATGGGAGTTTCCAAATTCATAGTCAGCACATAAATTGATGGAATGAGTTGTAGAGTTGTTAATACCCTATTGCTTCCACTTATGTTATAATCTTCGTGGGGACATCTTAATGGCTGTACAAAGGGACTGAATTCCACTTAGCTATATAAAAAGCCAATGCTGAATGAGTGAGTATGAGAGATTTAATACAAATATAATGAATGACTCAGTCAATTTGATTTGTGTATGAAGCAAGTTTAATGGCACTTGGATAAAAAAATTCTGGCTCCCAGATGTGGTATTAGCTCAACAGTCAATTCTGCAGGAAATACAACATAGAGGAGAAGGAGTGATAATATTTGTAAAATGTTCCTCATGTGACAGAAGGCAACTGTGCATGTTCTCATTTTAATAGAAGCAGTAGATTACAGACTTCTTCAGCCCATTCCCAACTTCAGTATATGGCTAGATAGAACTGGTTTTCTGATTCTTTACTGATGGCATCCACATGATCCCAGTTTATAATGGCGTAAAAAATAGTAACATCAGGAAATATGAGCATCCATGGGAATACTTTGTAGTATAGCTGACACCAGCAAACAAAAATTATAGCCTTTCTCTTCTAGAGGGAGTGCCCAGGTTTTCAGCTACACTACATAAGTAAGACTTAGCCAATTATGTAATAAAATATGCACAGTGATATAAAGAATAATCAAATCGATTCAAACCTCCTAGTTTATGCCAAGCACTAGATTTTAATTATGACATATAAATATTAATAGTATAAACAACATGGCACAATTAAAGCAAACATTTATATTGAGACTAAGAGTGCATTTCTTTGTTAATGTTTATTTCAAGTATTACATCTAGATTCTGTGATTCTGATTGCTTGAATGCTATAATTGTAAACTGTCTTGCATCTGCTTATATTTTCCATAATTCTGTCAGAGGAATTTCAAGAGTCTTTTGTGGTTGCATGATAATATTAAACACGATTTGGTCATAAGCATTCTGTGGTATCAGAAATATGTGCAGAGTGAGCAACAAAATGACATATTCCTCCTTGTCTCCAACTGGCAGTGCTCTAGGAATTTCTGATGCGAGGAGAGCTCAGATTTGGCAGTGCTGAGAAGACATTTCAGAACATACAAAGAAGAGAGTGTTTGGTGGGGGGATTGTGCTTTAGCTGAGATGTATTTCAGAGAAGTTTTATGGTTTTTACATGCACAGTAACCAATCTATCACATAGAAGAGTGGATGAAGAATTGAAGATTGAAGATGAAGAGTGGATTCCAGTGGAACCTGCAGTTCCATAAGAGTGAAGATCACTGGCAATTTCTTACTTGAAAATGTACATAGGTTTGAAATGTGGGAGCATATTGGAATAATCACCCTTTGGCCTAGTGCCAGGGTCACACAAGGAGATACTCAGTTTTTGGAGTTGACTTTGCTATTTTTTTGGTTACAAGTGTTGCCAATATGTGGAGGCTGGGTGACAAGACACAGGACTCTCTGGTTACAGATGCTGGCATTGGATGTGTAACATGGTTAAAATCTCTGATTATTTCTAAATTCAAACTGGGTGTATGATATTGAGGGAACCTGACACTTGGTTTCTTCTTCAAAATTTTTGAGGGACTATCAAAATGGGTTGATAAAATTATCAGAGAAAAAGAGTTGGGGTAAAGGGTAGGAAACATCAGCAATGTAATCAGGAAAGTTATGAAAACTGTCTTTAAGGCATCTCCAGTGCACAAGTCTTTGAGGATTTGGATGTTTTTCTTGCAGTACTCGGGGCAAAAGCAGAACTTACATGTTTCTGCTGGTACACACAGCACTTCGCACTCTTCTCATCAACACTTTCTATGCTTGAGGACAAAAACAGGTAGACATGGAAGAAACACTCATCTGGAAAAACTTGTATCTTAAAGGCTTCCTGTCCTTAGATGCAGAGAAACATGCTAATTATAGGAGCAGATGGCTGTCTGCAAGAAAAACAAAATGGGTCTGAGATTAAAATGGGGACCTGGGGAAATTGACTGTGTGTTTAGAGCATCCAGGGCAAACAGGCTGCATTTGTCTTGTTAAGCATCCACAGACCTTTCACCACAAGGTGCCTTGAGAGCTTAAAATGCTGTAGTACGAGCTTGAATATGTATATAATTAGCATTTTTAGGTATCAGTAGTTAAGGGTAACAGCTGAATCTCTAGTTGGCATCTTGTCTTGTTTTTTTCCAGTTCACATATATGTTATTCCTAAGTTATCAGCATCTCCACTGGTTGGCTTACTGGCTCTCATATGCTCCTATAAGAGAAAAATCTATTTAAAGAGAAAACATGCTCACTTGTCATGGTGGGTCAGGACACACAGCAAGCATGACCACTGCCATCAGATGTAAAAGCATATATAACCTGTTGGCAGCTTTTTATTCAATGTATTTATTTTCTTTCCCTGCTACTGAGAATCTTTGAATGACAGTAGCTGCTATGAGGGTTTGAGTGCTACCTCTTTTTCACAGATACTCCCCTGTGTATCTGTGTCTGTATTGCTGCAGCTGAAAGAACTGAAGATGGTAAAGCATATGCCAAAGGTGCAGGTCGCATGGAGGATATTTTCTTCATGCTTTTATATATGTCTGTTACCATGTAACCCCATTTTTCTGTCTGGACATGGTATAAAATGTGATAATGCAGTATCTTGTTCCTCAGTTTTGAGCAATAAGAGGACTGACTAAACAGTTTCTCTGCAAGTGCTTTTTCAGCTCTGGATGCCAGCTCTGTCTTCCTCCTCCTCTCTTCTCAGAGAGAATCACTTCCTTCTTCCGTTTTCACCACAAATCAATTAATGCAAAACCAGCACATCCTGGCACAAAATTCATGTCATTCAGCAAGGAGAAGGGAAGGCTTCTGGGAGACCTCATTGCAGCCTTTCAGTACATTACAGGGGCATATAAAAAGGAGGGAGGGGGGCTTTTTAGAAGGGCAGATAGCGACTGGACGAGGGGAAATGGTTTTAAATGAAAGAGGGCAGGTTTAGATTACATGTTGGGAAGAAACATTTTACTTGGAGGGTGGTGTAGCACTGGAACAGTTTGTCTGGAGAAATTGTGGGTGCCTTGTCACTGGAAGTGCTCAAGGCCAGGTTGGATAGGACTTGGAGCAACCTGATCAAGTGAAAGGTGTCCCTGCTCGTGGCACGGGAGCTGGAGCTAGAAGATCTTTAAGGTCACTCTTAACCCCAACCATTCAATGATTTATTCAGCAACTCAGGTTAATACCTCTTGCCAAAAAAAGCCACCCCTTATTTCATAAAAAGTAAGAAAACAAAATCTGCAACATACCATTAGGCTGTCTTCACTTGATATATGAAGAGTAGGAGAATGAAGAACGGTGCCAGTGTTTCGATCAATAATTTAGGTGGATGATATCTTCCAGGAGATCAGAGGATAATAAGTTCTCTGACGATTGAGACAGAAAAGCCCCAGCTTTAACCTCTTAAGTATGTGCTTTCACTTAGGAAACTGGAGGAGTTGGTTAGTGTTAATTAGGGAAGATTAGTACGTAGCAAGAAATTGTTAATACCAGACTTTGGATTGAGTGTCATTTAAAAAAAATTAATATAGGGGCAAGGGGAAGGTTTCGTTAGCAATAGGAGATTATTATAAGCTTGGGAAAAAGCTTCATTGAAGAGCAGAGTCTCAGCATCTTCTATAATCAGGCTATTCGTTTTCTAGTTCCACACTTCTGCTCCTTTACCAGTCTAAGCCCCACTGAAACTTTCTGTGCATGCTCTTTTTGCTATTATCATGTGTAAGAAAAAGGATACTTTTGGAACTTTCTGCACTATTTCAAGCTACTTCTCAAAGACCCACAGAAATCCTAATAAATCCTAACCAATAGCAATAGCTAATAAATTAGAAGGTAGTTGTGGTGACTGTCTGTATGCTAATACTGTTTTTTAAATAAGCTGGCAGAGCTGATTGATCAAATCTTTTGGTGTGCTGGGAAGACTGTAGTTGTGTGTGATGCTCTCTTGCAGAGCCATGGCATAGCTTTGCAATTAATCAACCTTCTTGAGCTGTAGTCTCACACATCTCTTTGCAGGCTCCTCCTTTTCTTTCATGTCCATTCTGCAGCATTGACAGTAGTCTGATGGGTCCTGGTTCCTGCTCTCCATTTCTGTTACAGATCTGTTGAAGGTGCTGGGATCAAAAAGTCCAGAGGGCACAGTAGCACAGAAGTATTATATGATTAATTTGTAGCAAGTGGTATTATATGTCAGTTATATGCTGTCAAAGGATACACCTTGGAGGAGATGTGTTTTCATCCTCATTGCTGTGTGATGTAAAGACATTAATTGCTGAGACAGTTTCAAGTATCTGATTTCCTCCATCCAGAAGAGCTTCAACTGCTACGGAGCTGGCTGGCTGGCCATGTCATTTTTGCAGTTTATATCAATTACAGCTAAGGATAAATTTGCTGGGCTTTTTTTTTTTTTTCCTTTTTTTTTTTCTTTTTTTTTTGGGTTTTTTTTTTTTTTTTTTTCCTTTTTTTTTTTTTTTTTCTCCTTTTTTTTCCTTTTTTTTTTTTCTTTTTTTTTTTCCCTTAAACATTTGCAATGTAAGTTTTTAAGGTGAAAATAAATATGCATGGTGGCTAGGTGAGTGTACCAACAAAGGCCATATTGCTTACTTCTGGAGCTTGGCTGCCAGTTTTTCCTCGGCTGACTAAACTTCAAAAGTAGGTTCCATGTTTCTGCCTCAGCCTTCTTCATGCACTTTACATCATTTTGCAAGGAGGTAGTTTTACTAGTCGTCAAAGCACTATGCATTGTAGTGAGGGAGATAAATCAAACTACTTCTAATTTATCTTCCCAAGATTTGTGAGAGTTTTGCTTTGGAGTATTTTTGGGGAGTTTTTGTTTGTCTTTAAAGGGAAGACAGAAATCAACTTGACTGTTACTGTAGGTCTAAGGAGAAAGAAGCACCACCTTTACTCATTTGAGAACAGTGGATCTGGAATGCTATTGCTGTGCAGTGATGAAGAGGAGACAACAGGGAGGAGCAGCAAGTGAAAAATGGCTTTTGGTTTTCAAAATAAGCTTGTAGCAAATAGGAGGATGGAGTTTTGAACCGAAGGATTTTCAAAATGGCAAAATGATCTTCAAGCTTTTATATTTTCCATTTCTATGGTGTTGGCCTTGAATGGTTGCTGCTGATAACAGCTCAGAGCTCTGCATGGCTGGATCAATAAAACATATCCAGCAATGTCTGAAACGTGCAAGCAAAGCACTTTCACCTTTTCCATACTGTTGTTTCTTTTCAGACGTGTTGTTGTCCACTACTACAGCATGTCGTGAAACTTGGGAGCACTCAGGGGTGTATTGAGAGGCTAAGATAGACCGTGTTAAAACAACGTGTAAAAGCCTGGTGTGAAAACTTCAGGGATTTCTCTTAGGGAGAGAATTTACCACAGACAGCTGGTAGAGGAAAGGATAGGAATCATAAAAACAACCTTTTCTCTTTTCTCCTTTGTCTTTTCTTCCACATTCCTTCATTTCCAGAAGGGAACAGGACAGTAGTTGCTGTTCTCTGGGTTTGTAGCTGTTTCAACTCACATCTGTGTCCTGTATGAGTGTCACAGAACAGCCAGAAGTTGGCTTCGTTTGGGTAGCTGTGTGTTCAGGGACACTGAGGAGGATGAGAAGTTTTGCAGTCATTTGGCATTCAGGTGATGTGGGAATGGTAATGTGTGACATCTGTTCCTGATTGTCTCAGACAAAATTCTGCATTCACCTGACAAGTAAACCCATGAATTCTCTATGCAGAGCACCACAAGATGCATCATCTTTCTGTATCTGAGGTACTTAAGGGATGATGAGACTGAATACTGCAGTGATCCCTCAGCGCCTCTGCCTCTCACAATGAAGACAGGAGTAAGCAGGTGTGCAGCTTATTTTCAGGATGACCTAACACTTTGGTTGAAGGAGCCACCACTGCTTTCTTAGCAGCTGGGAGAATGTGTGACTGTGGCAGCACAGTCGGTGTTACGTGTAGCGTGGTATCACTCTGACACAGGAGAAACGCTGGAGCTGCACTGGCTGACAGGTAGAAACCTCAAGTGTGAAAGAAGCATCTGGATCTCTCCTGATAGTTGCCTGGGGATACCACAGAATGAAATGAGAACTGGAATCTGTTCAGCCCCTGTGCTGCATTTGGTGCAGCGCTAATCCTTCACAAGTTTCCCGCCAATAAAATCTTGTTTATGGCATGGTATATATTAAGGTTTTCTCTGTATGTGTTACTTCAGGGATAATTATTGCTACATAATAGTGCATATTAAATAATAACAATTTGGTATTACTGCTTAGGATAGCCACTTAAGTACTCTGAATTAGAAGGACGATAAAAGGTCAAGCTGTGGAATCACTTCCCTGGAGTCACACAGGTAATACAGCTGTAGAAGAGTAGCAGATTGTATCTCAGTGCTCTCAGTTTCATCTTCATGCTGCAAAAGCAAGCTTGTTATTCTTAGTGTTCAGATATTTTTTTAAGCATGTATGGTCTGTCTAGTGGGGCTTTGATAGAAATGTGTAATTCCTGCCATCCATGTGTTAATCCCATGATCAGTGTTCCAGGCGCACGCACCGATTCTCCCAGTGTCGCTCTACTCATCTGTGGGTTTCCTGCAGGGGTTCTTGGCCTGGCTACAAACTTAATTGTTTTCCACAAGGCAAAACTCCTCTTCTCTGAGGTCTTCTTCCTAATAACAACAAATTTTATTAACCCTATATTTATTGTACCCTTTGATTCAAGGTATTTGATAAGCATCCACACTTCTTTGAATACGTTCTGTATGAATAGGGCTATTTTGAAGTACTTTACTGAATGATTTCCCCTCATCATCTTCCATTTACCTTTGTTTTGGTTGCAGCCTGTTAGTGACAAACAGATTGGGTGAAAGTTCACTACTAACTTAATTATCTTTTATTCAGTCCACTGGATTGCTGCAATAAATGCTGATTGCTATCTCAGTCTCTTTCATAACCTTTCTTCATTTGCACTGCAGATTGTCTGCTAAAATGTGTCAAAGTTTTTTTTAGTTTGCCCTGAATATCCTGACGACAGTATTCATGATTCAATCCTTTAGAATTTACAATGTGGAGTTGCAGTATTGGTCTTCGAGTGAGAAAAGGGCTGCAGTCAGACAAATGTTTCTACCTGAGGCTGCATATCTCCTGCATTCGTTCTGCCTGACCCTTACTACAGGAAACGTTCACATGTGCCTTCCAGCATTTTAAGCTAGACTCTCAAAAGGCTCTTGTTTAGAAGCTTTATTAAGATTTTGGTGCATAAACAAATGTCAGTGTGATTCCTTTTCCCCATGTTGTGTTGAGCACCGATTGTTACCTGTTTATCTCAGCTTTGACCTCTGTGGGTAGAAGGTGAATGTATTAAGTATAAAACTGGTAAGAAAGTACTTGTATTCCCTTGTGGAGTAAACTTAGTTTTACTTAGTTTTGGATCTTAATTTTGCTCTTTTTTTAAATCCTACATGCTATGCAAAGCCAACTTTCAGGTTTTCATCCAAGTCATGCTGTTTTCCTTTCCCACTTCAGCAACAAGAAGTGCTTTCCTTGACTCATGCTGTGATCTGTACTTGTGGTTCTGAGAAGCCTGACCTGGCTGTGCTGGAGTACTTCAGACTAAAAGATTGACCCGTGACTGAAAGATTGACCCGTGACTGAAAGTGGTTGAGAATCATGTATTTATTTATCCTCTCATGCCGTTGTCACAGTTGGCTTAATTTCTTACATGAAAGTTAACTTGAAGTAAATTTCCTGGGTTATACTGTCTGTGCCATAGTTTATGTTGTACTCATAGAAAGAGCAGTTCTCATTCAAATCTATCGATTTTGCATGTCCTTGATTTTCAGTGCTGCCAGCAGGTATTAAAAAACAGGACATCAGAGTATGCCATGAAATGACCTCTCGGAGGGTTTTGGAAGTGGCAGCCTGACACTAAGTTTCTAAAGCTGTATTTAGAAACTTAACTACTTACACTTTGCTAGCAGAGAAGAATACTCCGTGGCTGTGTGAGGCTTAGCTGGCTCTCAGAGCAAGTCTCTGATATGTTGTTTCAGGTTTGAAATTCAATGTTTTTAATCTGAGAGTGTTCCTTTAAAACAGTTTTTATTACACCTGTACATTTTTTTAGCATGTAACCCTGAATGTTGCATGACCAACCTTTTTGTTTTCAAGTGTCTTTTATAAATCGTGGCACATTGATATACTGTCACATCAATAAATTAAGTTTAGGGACTAACGTAAATAAATGCCAAAATCATTAGCAGTTAATTAACCTTCTGTATTTCTCTCCAAATTGACTTTGGTTTAATTGACGACGTGGGTTCAGTTCACTTGCTCTGTGCTCATACAAACAAACAAAACGATCATGACACAGAACTGAATGATGTGGTGGGGGAAGTGGGAGAGTAAGGAAAAGAATGGAAAAGATGCATGACCACATCTCCATCAGAGAGTGCCAGCAGCCAAATATTAACTGTGTGATTGGGGCAGCAGAGCTGGGAAGGAGTGGGTAATGTTAACTGTGTTTCGCTTGCACCTGGCACCCAGTAGGAATATCCTGTCAGGCTGGCTGGAAAAAGTTTAAGCTTACTAGGTTTTGTTTTGGAGTTGTGGTTATATCTATTTATTTTTTCTAACAGCCACAGCAACAAATAAATTTCCTAAACAGGCATGATAGCTCATAAAAAAATATTTGCTTTTGAAGTCAGCAAGGGGCTCTTGAAGCTATGTTCATTCATGTGTTTTTATTGAACTTAATAATAGATGATCTTTTTTTATCCTTGTCCCTGGCTTTCAAATCACAGATGGAGAGCATAGTTCATCTAAGCTTGGTAGAGAGCATGAAAATGACTTAGTGTTGCTTCTCCAGCATGACCTTAAATAAAGGTGGCATTTGTTTGATGTGTATGGTGAAGTGTGAAGTGACTGTGGTTGCTTAGGTACTGGAGAGTTTTGTGCCCTCGTCTGGGAACATGTGTTGGGTATCGGTCTGTGTGCCTGTGTTCTCTGGACACGTGTGTTAGTTGCAGACCGCAGCAGAGGTCTCTGCCTACATTGTCCCAAGGAGGATTCCGTGAGGCTCTGCACGTGTGCAAGTGGTATTGATGTGAATGATTTTTGAGATCTGACCTCATGGTGGTGGCAGTTTGATAATGCTTTACTGCAAAATGAACCCTTTGGAGCTGTGCACCTTCAAGCCAGTTCTGTTCCCTTGCATCATGGGGAAGTCTGTAGCGAAATCCTGATTGTGGCTGCTCTGAGTGGGATGCTCTGCGTACTGACAGATTAAGGCATTTTTTGATAACGTTTAATAAATAGAATCACAGAATCATTTAAATTGGAAAGGACCTCTAAGATCACAAAAGTTTAACCTTCTACCAATCCTCACTTTGTCTATCAGACCATGGCAGGAAGTGTTGTGTCAGTTGTCTCTTGAGCAAGGTGCTCCAGGTGGTGACCTCACAACCTGCTTGAGCAGTCCATTGTTTAACAACCCTTTCCATGAAGAAGTTGTTCCTGATGTCCAGCCTGAACCTTCACTGGTGCAACTTGAGAGTTATGTCTTCTCATCCTGTTATCTGGGAGAAGAGACTGATCCCCAACTGACTACAACCTCCTTTCAAGTAGCTGTAGAGAGTGATGAGGTTCCCACGAGCCTTCTCTTCTCCAGGCTACACCACCTCAGTTCCCTCAAATGCTCCTAATAAGACTTACCCTTCCAAACCCTTCACCAGCTTTGTTGCCTTTCTCTGGACATGCTACAACACCTCAATATCTTTCTTGTAGTGAAAGGCCTAAAACTGAATACAGGATTTGAGGTTCAGTCTCATCAGTGCCAAGTACAGGGGAACAATCCCTGCCCTGCTGCTGCTGGCCACACCATTGCTGATACAGGATGTCACTGGCCCCTGCTTGGCCACCAGGGCACACTGATGGCTCATGTTCAGCTGCTGTTGACCAACACCCCCTGGTCCTTCCCCGACTTGCCAGCTTTCCAGACACTGTGTGCAGTAGCTTTTTAGCACTGCCTGGGGTTGTTGTGGCCAAAGTGTAGGTCCTGGCACTTGGTTATTTTGAACCTTTTGAGTCTTGACCCATCAATCCAGCCTGTCCAAATCCAGGCTCCCCACCCTCCAGCAGATCGACTCAACCCCCACATCCAGATCATTGATAAAGATATTAAACAGGACTAGGCCCAACACTGGATCATGGGGGGTAGATCCTTGGGACACCACTGGTGACTGGCCACCAACTGGATGCAGCACCATTTGCCATGGCTCTCTGTGCTGAACTATCCAGACAGTTCTTAATCTGGCAAAGAGTGCACCCATCCAAGCCATGGTGTGCCAGCTTCCCTAGGAGAATGTCATGGGAAACAGTATCAAAAGTTTCCTGATGTCTAGTTAGGCAACATCCACAGCCTTCCCCTCATCCACCTGGCAGGTCACCTGGTCATAGGAGGAGATCAGGCTGCTCAGGCAGGGCGTGTCATTCCTAAACCTGTGCTGGCTGGGTCTGATCCCCTGTTGGAGCTGTAAGTCCCATGTGCTTGCACTCAAAATACTCTGTTCTATAACCTTCCCTGGCATTAAGGGCAGGCTGACAGGACAGTAGTTTCCTGGATCCCTCTTCCAGCCTTTCTTGTGGAGTGGTGCCACATTGGTGAGTTTAACTACCCTACTGAATATGTATGATTCAAAAATAATTGTGAGGAACACTGTTGAAAAAACAGATCTTTCACTTGAGAGCTTTGTTTTCCTTGTTGTGCTGCCTCATAAATAAATATTGCTACATTAATGTTCTTCAAATAGTTTAGCATAATCAATTACCTTGAATTTTACCACAGTTAATATCAAGATCCATATACCTAAAAGATTAATCAAAATATTTCTGAAAGAATATTTGCTGTTGAAAAAGATACTGTATTGACAATAGATATCTATCTCTGCTTTCACAAAAAGCTTACATAAATATAGAAAGGTTTTTCTCTCGTTAGAAAGAATGCTAAAAATATTTTAATTTAGTAGTGTATATGTCTATACAATGTTAATATGCATAGAATCAATTTGTATGTACATGTATAAATAAAAAGCTCAGAACTTGGCTTGGTGTGTTTTTTGTTTGTTTTAGTTGGTTTACTTAGCATACTCCCTAAAGATTCTAGTGGAGTCAAGAGACTTACGCCTTCCAAAGAACAGGCTATCAGAATTATAATACAAGGTTCCAGTAGAGAGGACAGTAGAACATGCTGCTAGATCTACATAAGCTATGAAAGAATAACTTCCATTTTCTTTCACTTGGAAATTAATTTTTGACTGCTAAACTTGTCTGGATTATCCCGTTTCTTTTGGAATGAGTCCTTAGTAAAGTTCTCATTGATGTAGTTCTTAATACATGTGTTTTTTGTTTTCTTCCTTGAGATGCTTATATTAATGACTTGGAAGCTGTGGTGGAAATTTTACATTTAAAACTCATAAGAAGTAGCATGTTAAAGCTGTATATTTAAATCCATAGGAATTTGCTTGATCAGTGACTATGCAAATAATAAATTATTTACATAAATGTACACACAGAGATTCTCACCTTATTTATTTCTCCTCATTTTTTCCCTTCTCCACTTTTCTAAGTTGAGCAGTCCTTGAGGGAATTTGAGTGTGCTTTGAGTGTGCTGCAGAACTGCTGGGAAGTGGATTTGTGTGTTAATTTTAGATGGGTTTTAAGCTTGCTGATAACTTTCCCTTCTGTGATGAGATTTCCTTTTATTAGTTAATGCTGACTGTGCTGCATTTGGACTGCTTTCTCCGCTGCTCTTTATGAGAAGCAAAGTTACAACCACCATAAAAGCAAAGAGCATGGAGGAAGAAGAGGTGAAATAAAGGATTTATTTTCATGTATTTGGGATTACCACATAGCTCTCAAATGGTAGATGAAAGTGTGTTTTAATGGTCCCCCTTAAGCTGGGGGTGGGTAAAAATAAAACAAAACAAAACAAAAATTATTTACTTAGACTTGCTGTGTGTCTGTATTACTGTCATTCTTATTTCAAGCTAATGATTAAATGGTGCCTTTTTATTTATTCAGATCTGATTAGTAGGAGTGAAATTTAAATATTTATTTTCCTTCTGTGTTAATTGTAGTTTGACAAGAGAGATTCAGGGTGAGCTGAATATTATAGAGTAGAAAGGGAGATTTGGGGGCATCCCTGTGAATACTACGAGTACTATAGGGTTCTTCACACATGAGGCTTGCAACATATTTGTTGTAATTTGAGGCTTGCAATGTATTTGTGTGGAATGGGGAGTAGGTGGAATTGGATTAATTCCTTCCCTTCTTTATCCAATTATATCCCACCACTTGATCCAAATAACAAACTTCATAACTTAGTTTATCAGAAGAAATTGAGAATTTTGGTTAAAGTTTGATTTTGGCTGTTTCCCAGATACTACTGTTTAGTTTTGCATTCAAAAGATATGGAGTGTGTCCTTCAGTCTGCTTTTCATTGCTCAGTTTTAAGTTGAAAAGCAAAAGAGAATTTCTGTAAGACAATTTATAGCACGTACAATTTTTTTTCCAATCACTTTCAATTTTGTAATAATTTGCTTGTTTTTAAAGTATTTTACTTATCCAATTCTCCTGAACCTGAGGTGTGGGATCATTTATAATGCAGTTTAAAGAATAAAAATGTATTCCTCAGTTTGTAGTATCTCAAATGTAACAAGAAAAATGCTTGTTCTGAAGCAGTGATTTCTGGTGCTTCTTGACTTCTGCATTTATGTAGCCAAGTTATGGCACCAAATCTAACACTTACGTGAGAAAAGCATTTGATTTGTGTTAGTATTGAGTAAAAGGAGTATATGCTTGCTGAGAAGACTAGTGAATGTGTGCAGAAGGCACAGGTGAACTAACTGATCTCAACTGAACGTAAATAACATAAAACCTCACTAAAGAAAGATACCATGGGTGTTACTAACGGCCACACAGGCTCAGATGTTCATATCATGAAGGGCATAGCAGCTTTTTGATACAGATGTTATACACCCATAAATACAGGAGAGGAATAATTTTTAATGGATATTTTAAGATGATTTTGTGGGGGAAAAAAAAATAAAATATGTTTCAGTAGCCTCTTGTACCTAACTTGTCCTTCTGAATTTTATTAACATGTCTTTCCAGGCTAGGTAGATCTCTTGGAGATATATATTTATGGACTTTTCAGCTGTCTTTTCACTGGTGATTTGAACATTCTGTCTTTGTTAAAAATCATTTGGACTTTGGTGCAATAACAGATGGTTTAAAAATGAGAGCTGAAGACGTGAAGTATGAACAAGCAGTGCACATGTGCCTCTCGGCAGTGGGATTTTAAATAGCTGTAGTGTGTGGATTCGCATGAGCTGAAGCTGAAAAGTCTCTGTCCTAGCAGAAGGACACCTTGGAAACTTCACACAACAAACTTGTAGGAGAATTACATTTAGCACAGCACTGCTCACTTTATTATGGAGCTCCAGTCAGGTCAGGACATGGGCCAAGCTATGGGCTGTGTCACAAGAACCTTAGAGGTCCTTGGCCACCCACAAGGCACAAACCACAAGGTTTCTGATATTATGGCAATTACAGTAACAAAGTCTAGTTTTGCTTTTCGGTTTGCTCTTTGATCTCATAAAACTGTTTCTAACCCAGTCCATGCGACTAGACAAAAGAGGAGCAGAAAAATATTTTTAAATGACAAAAAACACTAAAAAGACTGGTTTAATGTTGCCATGAAGTAGTAAATAAAAACTCAGGTGGAAATTTAATATTCTTTAATACTTCAAGTAACAGTGCACTGAGAATATTGAACATTTTGAGCAGTGAACCTTTCTTTCTCATTGTACACATTACACTCTCCTTTTATTTCTTGCATTGTGACTACACTTCCAGACATTACCACAAACGCTTATCTGAAAGTCATGCCTTTTAAAACAGAAGCATTCAGTTTGAAAATGTTTCTTGATTCTACTACTAAATAAGTTTTTGAAACAGGTTTCTCTGAAACTTGTCTGTCAGAGGCATATTGCAAGCAATATGTGCCTGTTATTTATACAGATGACTATTTCTTAAGCCCAAGGAAAATCAAATTTTAACAGGCCGTGCAGTTCTTTAATTCCTAAAAGAAAAAAAAAAAATTTAAACGATCACTGCCTGTTTGGACTGTAATTTGATGTTACGCTTTATGGAAGTAAAACCTTTTACAACCTTATCCTTCCCTGACTGCAGTCTACAGGGTTTTCTTTCCTCCTCTAAAGCTGCTTCACAGTGCAGGTATATATAAACTGCTGTTGTGTCTCCCCTGGTTCAGGCTGTATTTTCAGAATTCGGGCTTGACTTCTGCCTCCTCAGGTGGATACAGCAGTCAAGTGTCCCATTCCCCACACTGAGCACTGTCTGCAGGGCTCTGCTGTGCCTGCTTTTCCAGCACCCACCCCTGCTGCAGCTGCATGCCTTCCTTGGGTTACAAACCAAGTTCTGCTGGTGAAAACTATTGCAAGAGTAGAGCAATGAGCCCATCACGTCCTGCCTCACTGGGCACAGTCTGGGTACAGTCCATAGCACAGTAAATAATCTTGGCATCTTTTTTTCTGGTCACAGATCAGGATCTTTGCTGAACTGGTAAACAAGAGGTCTTGCTTGCACAGAGGAGCAGAAGGAGATGATGAGTTTCTTTCCCAGAGGTTGTATTTTATTAGATACTGTACAGACATAAAAAAGAGACTACTGCTGCATTAGGGATTGGCATTAGCAACCTACAGGTTGCTTCCAGTGGATATTATGTGTTTGTAGATATTATGTTACCCATTTTCTCTCTGTTTTGTCTGTCTTGTTTTTATTAAGGTGGTGCCTGGAGAGGTTGATGTGCAGTCACTCTAAGCACAAAAAGTCTTAGGCCAAGCTTCTGTTCATATTAAAGTGATGGGTTGGGGGTAGAAGAGAGAGAAAAGATGTAGTAAGGTACTTTGCTTGCCTGATGCCCTGCAGTCTGGTTTGTTTTAGTGTCACTAACTACCACCATGGTGGTATCGGCTCTGGTGGCAGTGCCAAATAGTGCCTCAGTGCCTCACTGGAAGAGGAGTAACTCATGTTTTCACACTCCAAGTTCTCCCTGCAGAAAAACTGAGTGGGCTTCAGAGGGGGCAGCATAAAACCTTTGCTGTAGAAGTGGCTTCTGGTTTTTAAAGAAACAAAACAAAAAAACCCAGGTATGCTCTACATGCAGCTTGAAGGGCATTCCTTGATGAAAATCTATTTTACTGGCTTCTTCCAGGCAATGGTTGGAAAACTCCTTGCTCAGTTTGCTCAGCAGTTCTGCTGCTGTGTGCCTTCTGCCATGCTGACAGTGCAGGTTTGCAGCACATTCAGGGTTTGCCCCAGTGCCCGTTTCAGGTCTCTGCACCACCTTTGCTTACTATAGTCTGTATCTGCTTTCTATGTGTTCTTTTAAAACTAAGTTGCACCTCTAGTCGTAGATTTTGGCAGTGGTGATAAGAGCACTGACTTTTATATCTCTGACTGAAAGCCATTTGGAGAAGTCAAGACCTTGTAGAACCTGTTCTTAGTAGCAACAGACCTCTTTTCAAAGTAAATGCATGGCACTGTAGTTCTAGGAAGCTCTGGACTATGAGTTAGTATTTTTCTTGCCTTGTCATTATTTAAAAACTTCTTATGCCTTGTTAGACTTGTATAAAAGACTAGTTCTTAATTTAGCTGGCAGTTTCTTTGTAAAATGGCTCAATGCTGTAGCAGAAAATGCTTTTTTTTGTGTCAGTGGCAACTGAAAGCTAATATTTCAAGCATGAAAGAGTAGAATGGAGAGACTACTTGACAGCAGGCTGAAAACCCTTCTGGAAAAAGCCTGCTCCTCTCATAGAGACATCAGCCTCTGCAATTTCTCTGTAGTGTGAAGAGAAATGCATTACAGAATCCTAAAAGGACTTGAAGAGGGTCAAAAATTGTGATCCCTAATACCAGCCTATGGCTGAAATGATACTCAAGAGCTGAGCAGAGGTGTCTGTGTCTTGTTTTGTGCTGGGTGTAACCCAGCTGACACTGTTCCCTAGAAGATAAAATACCCATAACCTGGGATTGCTGGACACTAGAGTGACAGGAATTTATTCATTAATTCATCCTTTAAAGGCCCACTGCTAGAACTTAAAGACATTATTTGGGTAGTTTGCAGCTGGTTGTGGAGGATTATTAAATGACTAGATGCTGCATGGAGTTCTGTTTGTGCTGAGTAGCAGTAAACTCTTTAATGTGTGAAGAGGACTGAGCACTCAGTAAGTGGAAAACTAAACATAAAGAATGCTGCTATGCAAGCTGTTACCTTAATAGTGAGAGTTTCCATGCCTTTTTTTAGGCAGGTGTATACTAGCAATCTGCTGTTTGATCATGTTTGCAGCCAAAACACTTAGCACAAGAGGAGTGCACAGCTACCAGCTGTCAGGAATCTGCATGTTCTTCCTGTATATACCACGAAGCATCTTTGCCTGCTTCTGTTCTTGTCTGTGTCCCAATAATTTAGTAATTGCTGTACCTCTGCCTTGCAGCGACACCTACTGCCAAGGGCAGGCTTAGAAAGCCTCTAAGGTGTCATTTGCTGCTCCCCAGGTGATTGCTAGGAGCTTTTCTAGATTATATTCAAGCTCTCTATCTTCTTCCTGATTCTGGTGTTATTGAAAAAAAAAAAAAAAA
>VXBR01005945.1:495325-565612 GCA_013400215.1 Cisticola juncidis
AAAAAAAAAAAGCCTCTGAGGGCTGCAGTTTGAACCCACATGGTGTGCATGTACCAGTCCCAAACTTGATGCCCATGGCTGCTTTTCACACCAGCTGTTTGAGAATTTAATGTCTTTGCATGGAGTCTCTCTTTCTCTGCAGGTGTGGTGGGATGTGTCGCTTCAGCACGTGGAAGTGTGCTGGTGGGCTTCAGAACCAGTACAGAATGCACTGTAAATAACACATCTGTCTGCAAGCAGCAAATCACAGGCTGTGTGTTTGGAAATGTACCCTCTGGAGTGAATTGAAGTCATTGTGTGGATAAAGCCTGGCTTTTGCTGAAGTACCAGTATTTGCTAACCACAGTCTTGATCCATTAGTGAGGGGACTGATCCATTAGTGAGGGACATGATGCCTGGCCTGTCTTTGATAAGCTCCCTAACTCATATCTAGAACTGCTTGCAGCTTATAGCAGAAGGCAGATTTTATCAGATACGGTGAGTACTCTCTTCCCCTTTTAAATCCCTGTTAGAGCTCATTTCTTCCATAGCCTGACAAGAAACTGGAGGGTTAGGGCCAGCTGGAGGATGTTCAAGGGGACTCATCAGTATGAAAGGTGAATAGAAACCAGTGATCCTGCTTCTTAAACTGAGAAACAAGTGTTAGGATGAGGTTGAGTGCTTTGGAAAATCATGTCAGTAAAGGGCAGATATGTTTGAATATAAATGTAACTCTAATTCCCCATTTATTTATCCCTCCAAGCTGCCATGGGCCTCACTATCTCAGGGTGCTGCTGGTAGCCAAATGGAAAGACTGAATGGAGAGAGATGCTGGAAGGAGGCTGCTTGAGTTTTGTTCAGAAAGACATAGGTCTGCCAGCTGCAATCTTTTGTTCTTTCTGCAGGCGGATTTCCCAATAGTTTGGTCAAAGATGGAGCAAGAATAATTGAACTGGACATGCTAACTCTAGTGTAAGGGCTCATAGGTATGCTGCAAATCAAATGAATTTGTGAAAAAAAAAAAAAAAGCAGAATGTCTTTTGGCTAGGAATTGAAAAAAGACCAGGAGGGAAACTTCAGTGATATCCTCGTAGATGAGAGATTTTGTTAGTTTGCAGTTTAGTGAAATATATTTTCCAGTGTCAAAATAGATAACTTATATCAGTAATAGAAAAATAACATTGTTTTTTTCAGCATGAAAATAATCCCAGCAGAGATACACACACTGTGCTGTGTTAATACAATTCCACTTTAATACAAAGTAGAAATTTAATATCATTCCTGAGATGTTACTATTGCATTATCAAAAATGAATTCCAGCAAGAGCAAAATGACTGATGTTCCAAACAATATTATTAAAATTTGCAGCATGTCTCCTATAGAATGCAAAGGTAACTTAAATGTTATCTTTAATTATTTATTGTGGGTTGTTGGGGTGTTTTTAAATTTATTTTTCTATGTGGTTATTTTTTAATATTTCTTCTTATATAAGCATTTCTTTCTTATGCTTTAATAGACCAGTAGTTTGATGGTTCTCTTATTTAGGTTTGGTTTGGGGTTTTTTTCCCTAAATGCATATTTCATCATTTTAATATTGAATGGGTGGGTGGTCATTCCTCTTTAGAAGAGGAGAGACTGGGAATGCCCTGGTGAATTCAGCTGTGTTAGGGAGTAAATGTTTCTTTAAACATTGCCTGTCGTTTTCACTGTATGTGAGGAAATGCACCTTTCATGTCTGGGAAGAGATACAAATTGATTCCCTAGCTGTCCCCATTCCTAACTCTCAAACCAGATGAATGCCTCCCTGGGGGGCAGTGGTTGTCTCCTCCCCTGCAAAGGCTTTCCCATCAGTTTGTGCAGCTGGGAGAGCTGCATCAGTGATGACTCAGTGTGACCCTTTGCTGCTGGAAGGAGAGAGCATCTTGGCACCAGGCACAGTGCAGTGTGCAATTCCCTTCTCTCCAGTGGCATGGGAGCCATTCAGATGGAGGGAGTGAGAGCAGGGCTGTGTCTGCAGCTCCCTGGGAACTCTCTCCAAGGCCTGTTTGCCTCCACCCTGAACCTGCCCAGGGTGTGATAGGGCTTTGACAAACTGCTGGCATGGGAACAGCTTGGCTTGGTGCTCTCATCCTTGGTACTGTGACAGGACAGTGCACGAGGTGAGTGCATGTTGAGAGAAATAGCATGACCCCTTACCCCTTTTATTCTTGTTTATGGTACAAGAACATGTCTTCTTCACCTTATTTTCAGATTTTTTTTCTACAGAACCCCAGGAGCTTCATGCTCTTCTGCTTACACTTTTTACTTTTCTCTCACAATTGCTGAATTTTAAGTACAGTAAACTAATTATGAGGCTCATAGAGCAGATCCTGGAATAGGAGGCAGTGGGGATGAGGACCAGCAGTGGGGGCAGAATTAAGAGGGGTGAGGACCAACTGCATGCAGGAACCTCTCAAATTATGGCTTAAACCAAACACTGTTTTATACTCCTCCAGGTAAGACTCTTAAACTATAGAAGTTAGGTGTTGTGTTGGCTACAGGAAGAATCACATAAATGAAACCTTCTTCAGTTAGTCACAGCTATTGATTATGGTTTGCTAAGAGAGCATCAGGTGTTTCTGAGACTGGGAAGCCAGCTGCAAAATTAAATTCTGAGACTTTGTTTCTCTGCCAAAGGACTATTGATAGGCTGTGACTTGATAGTACTCAGATTTACCCATGAACAAGATAAATGAAAGAACTAGAATTTCTGGTTCTCCTTTTTTAAACATTATTTTAATTTAAGGTGGCAGTTTGGTCACTTTTTAATCTTTCAGAGAAATCTTTGCATCTTGAAGCAAAAACCCCCTTTGCAAAATCCATTAGAAGCTCTGGTGACTGTACCAAGCAGGTGACAAGGCATTATGCAAATGCTTTTCTATGTTGGCTAAACCATGCTTGTTGCCTTTATGGTGTAGCATCTTATGAACCAAAGATTCAGAGGTGTCTTTCCAGGTCTGTGTGAGAGTGTCATGTGTGACATCAGGGCATTGCTGTTCCTGTTCCTTACTGGGAGAACAGTCCCCCAGTGCTGGATGTTCAGCTCTGCACACAGACAGCCATCTGCCACAGGGCTTAGTCATGTATAATCACATGAGTTAGAACAATTCTTTCCTCAAACCTCTGACGAGAAAGGATCCTGCCTTAAACACATGGAGCTGAAGGGGGCTGGCTGAACTTGACCTTGAGTGTCTTAGCTAATGCATGACCAACAGACATTTGGAAGTAAACTAGTAAAAAAAGCAGTGAGAAAATAAATATTTTGCATGAAAGTCCTTTTTTACACATACTAATACGTGTTTGTTGTGGAGTTGGATTTGGTCTGGGGTTTGGGGTTTTTTTGGGATGTTTAATTGTTTGTTTTTTACTCTCTAATATTCAATATTTAAGGCTTGGGCCTGGGAATTCCCCTATATAGGGATGCTATCAGAGCCTCAGTCAAGAATGGATGAGCACAGAGAAAGAAAATTTGGTATCTGGAGAAGACAAGAGTTCCCTTCTTTTAAACAGGGATGTAAGTGCCAGGTGAAAAGACTGACTTCTGTATAATTCTTGTGCTTCAAAGCCCAGTAGGTAATGAAACTGTAGAGTCACAAAAGATGAATACAGATTAAGCAAGTAAAAATAAAATTTCATTAATCATATACCAGCTCTTCACTAGCAATACTTATTTAAACAAGGCTGAGTGCAGAACACATCACTTTAAATGAAAACGTTGTGTACTAATCTGGAATCTCCAGCACATCTGGCAGATAAGGTAGCATGGGATTGGCACAGTAATTCAAATCACATTTGAACATCCTGTCTTCTAATATTTTCTGTTCCTGATAATGAAGTGTTTAGTATGGACAGAGCTTGTAAATTAAATAGAGTATTGATATTCTTTTTGGTCAACACTTGGCTGATTTAACTAAGGATATATTAGATATACTTAGGACATTTTTATAAGCCATATTTCTTTGAAAAATTTTAACAGAGTGATAATTTCCAATTAAGTTGCAACATTGAAATGGAACACTTTTTATAGCAGTGCTCACAGCTGCCGTATAGTTCTTGGGGTTCTTTTTGACTGAACCATTTTGAGAACAAAGAGCAGCAGATACATGTAATGTTTTACCATTTGAACAAGGCTATGTCTTGGGGTTTTGCTTGTTTGTTTCACAGGGAGCCTGTTCTAAAAGCAAACTTTCAGAATAAGCTCAGGTGTTTGTTGAATGCACAGCTTTCAACTAGAAGGGGAAAATGGCCGCAAAGAAGAGGCCAGTATTTCTGGTCAATAAGGATTAAGTGGTTTGGCTTATCCTCAGGGAATGGCAAAAGACTTCTGTATTAACATTAATTTAAAAGGGGGTATAATACAGTTAGATAGGAGGTAATATAAACAAAACAAAGAATTCATACCTGGTTTGCATACCTGGTTTGCATTGGTTCTGAACTGCAGACTTCAGTATATGCTGAAGTCTCTTCTTCAAAAGGAAATATATCAACCAAAATGAGAAGGAAAAGTTCTTTGATTTTGCACTTTTCAGCCTGTTTGTCTTTGTAACACATTGAAATTGAAGGCCTGGAGCAGTAACTGTAGCATTTTGATAAAAGTCATGTGCAATGTACTGATTATCTTTGTACCTGGAAACTAGGCATGAACAAATCTGCTACTAAAATCAGGTTTTGAATAGTTCAGAACGCTGAACAGTCCCAAGTTTGGGGTCTGGAATCCCCCCTGACCCTCTACTTTTCCGTTCACTCTATGCCCTTCTCCCTTTTTGAAACCTTAGGGAAGTGCCATAGGGCTGTTCCAGAGACAGAGGACAAGAGCTACTTCTACTTCATGCAAAGATCTATAAATTAATTACCTGTTTGCAGCCTTGCTATAAGGAGAAACATCACACAGAAGTTTATTTCCCTTGAGAATATACACTCAGTTTTGTACAGTAAGCTCTAGATTGCCTCCTACAAATATTTTTACTGGGAAATTTTGTGTTAAAAGTTCTTTTATAACCTTAATAAAGAGAGGTTTTGAAATCAATGCACTTGTTTCTTCATCACTTTTATGAGCTGGGACAGTACTGCTATGCCATCTTCATTCATAACCAGACTTTCCATATAGATGTTGATTATTTTTTTCCAAGGATGACAGTATTGGTTTTGCATTTGTGCTATTTAAGAGAATTCAGATGTGAAATCCCATTTAGTACTCAGAAGTGCAACTTCTTGTCTGGTTTGAAGCTGATTCTGACAGTCCAGATGAGCTTTGCTTGTGTCTCGTGATGATTTAACATATTATTTAATCAGGATAGCTAAAAACTTCCAAAAAATATTGTTAGTGCTGATTATTTCTTTTGAAAATTCTAATTTACACTTTCTATATTATTTTAAGAATGAAAATACCTTATTTTGTGCATTCTTTGGGGGTTTTCAATTATTTATTAAATAACAAATAATGAAAGAAATGGTTTTTAAGAAAATTATACCATAGATCTGATTTTTTGTATCAGTATGGCAGCTGACCTTCTTTCTTGACTGTTGGAAAACTTAGCTAAAAGGAAGTTCCTAAAAAGAATAGTATTTCAATTTTAGATCTATTTTGTGTGGGAAGATGTTGGAGATCAAGATTAGTCTTGATGGGAGTAGCTAAAACTCCTTCTTTCCTAAGAGGAGCAATACATTGTAATATCCATCTTTATTTTCATCCTTGGAACTCTATTAAACTGCCAGTACTAGAGTAAAAGCAATGCAAATCCACTGCTTCCATGAAACCACTCTGGTTTAGATTAGTGCAAATGCCAGTGCATATGTACTTGTAGTTATTCCAAATGTGAGATAAAGTCGGTAAGATCAGGTCTTCTTGTAGTTTTACATTTCCAGGTTCTTCAAAGAAACTTCCACTGCAGCTCACCACTGCCCAAATCTGGGAGTTAAGACTACAGAAAAGATGTGGAGGTCAGTCAGAAACAAAAGTGGAAGTCATAAGTTAAATACATAAGTGTAGGGGAGGTGGGGAGGCTTTGGCCATTTCTCTGGATGGTGTTACAATTGTTTGCTTGAAAATCTATTGAACAGTTATCTGTTAAAAGTAGGGGAAATTACTAATACACAATGAGTAGCATGAACCTAGGTTATGTTCATCAAGACATTAGAAAATAAAGTATAAAGATCAGTTCCAGCTGGATTAGAAAAAATGTATCTACAATCCTGATATTTCCTTGTCTGGTTTCTTGTTTGCCCTTCTTTTAGATACCTATTTCCAAACAACTTTTAGACCAAGATTATTCTCTTGAATATTTTAACTGAGTTTTCATGTAGGTGTCAAAGCATGCTTGATACATTCAGAAATTTGTGCATTGTAATAGTCTAGTTGTCTTTTAACAAAATTGCAGTTTCTGACTTTCATGAACCCTGAAATTTCATTGGCACACAAAAGTTTTTGTTAGACTATGATATAAAATGGTTGTGTGGAAATCTGTTCTGGGCTCTAAGGAAAGATGTATGTTTTAGTAACATATATATATTATATATAGAATATATTTTGTGCAATTTAAATAAGTGTATGATTAATTTTTTATAAGTTGCCAGTTACTACAAATCCAATTTAGGCAAACAAAATTTGAAATATAAATGCATTAGCTGAAAATATTTAATCACAGACAAGAATACGAACTTATTCTCATTGCTTTACACTTGCAGGTTGGCTTGAATTATTAATGCATTTTATTGAGGGGAAGGAGAAGAGACAGAAGCACTGATCTGGCTGTGATGAGGAACACACTGTTGCTGGTTGTCAGCAGCAGTAGGAAACTGTTTCTTGTTCTTTGCTGTTTTAGCACAGCTGACCATCCCTTTGCAAATACTGCCTCCCTGCCTGCCCCACATACTTATTATTCTGGGGTAGGGAGCAGTGATTTCATGAAGTCTGTTATTGCTGATGCAATGCTAGATGAAATAAAAAGCTTCCTTTTTTTTTCTCTTTGCAGCAAATGTAGATGTAAAACGCTAATAGAGGTGATTATTTTTTTAGTCAGGTTGTTTTTCCATGTAGGAATAGACTCAGCTTGTTACTAAAGTTTGTCTGATAACAATGCTGACCAGCAATTAAAATTGCAAGCAGTTGGGGTATGCCATCATGTTTGCAGCTGTTTGTTTTCCTTCTGTCAGAAATCAATGCTGCAGCAGCGGAAGATAGGAAATGAAGAAATAAAAAGTTGCATTCAAAGCTTGAAGTCAATGGTGGTTACAAATTATTAAACAATATGATTTTACAACTTGCAAAATAAAATTAATGTTGTAGCCTCTCCATTTCACTTGATAACCAGGTAATGGATGTAGAAGAAGCTAGCTGCATGCTCTTGCAGTTACTTCACCTTCAGTTATATTTCGATGGAGGTGTTTGCTGTTGGTGTAGGACCCTGCTAGACAGACTATAGTAAAATTTTGGTAGTGAGGCACATTGTACTTGAAAAGCAGTGAAAGCAGCTGTTGTTTAAAGGCTGCCTGATGGAATGTATTGTGAAGGATCACCAGCATTGTGTCTGTAGGGGTTTGGTGTTTGTCCCTTCATCAGCAATTGGGGGTTAGAGAGCCAAGGTCTGCAGACAAGGATCCAACCCCACCCTGGGGCCAGTGTGTGGCACTACAGGAAGGGCTTGTGAATCTCTGGGGAATCCATGGTATCAGACCAGACTTCAATAAAATGTATGCCTGTAAAGAGCTTGTTTTCCTTCTCCCTCTGGAAAATACAGATTTGAGGCCCAGTTAGGACTTCCTGCTTTTGTTTCAGCAGCTTGTTTGATTTGTGAGGACCTTAGATTTGACAAGTTATTCTTTAAAACCATTCAAAACAAGTAGTGTATCACAGAAAAAAGTCAGGAGTAATATTATGCACTTTAGTGCATTTTTCCTTTTTTTTTTTTTTTTGGTCTGTGCCCTAATCAGTGTTTTTTTACTGCTACCTAGTAATAATAGATGTGTGCTCAGGGCAAGAAGAAAAGCTGATTAAATGTTATATTATAGCTTTAGCTGTCATTTTTGAAACAGAAAAAAAAAAAAGGAGAAAATAAAAAGAGCAGACTTCTTCCTGATTCTTCTGCCAGTGGCATCAAGCCACATGGCCTTCTCATGAAAAGGTCACTTAGATTTTAATGGAAATGATGGCAGCAAGTACTTTATGTTTGAGCTCTCTCCTCCTAGTTTTCTCTGTGACAAAGCACAGGGCTGCTTTTCTTATGGAGCCTGTTACAGCGACAGGAGTAAAATTCAGTGGTGTTATTTGTCTGTGGGGAAAATGCTTTCCTTTTCCGTGTGTTTAATTTCTGTGCGAACTTTTTAAAGAGAAGTGTTATCTGTGTGGCTTTAGCTCAATACTGAATCAATGCACTGAAAAAAGAACAGTGTTCCTAATTCATTCTCACATTGGTTTCCTCTTTCTCATATTTATTGTTTAGTGAATCCTGCCTCTGCTTGGCTGAGACCTCTACGATGTTTACAGCTCAAAGCAGAGTGATTAAAGAAGCAGAGCAGCTTTGCAGGAAGCATATAATAACCTTACCAAAAGTACAGTCTTTCTGCATCTGCGATCCAGTCTGGTTCATATGGGAGCAGACAGCTAGCTCCAGTGTTGGTGCTCCATTTGCCTCAGGACTACTGTGTACCTGTATTCTTTGTTAGGGATAGTTTAGAAGTCATGGTTTAGGTATCAGAGATTTGTAGCTGGTGGATCTCTCTTGGCTGCACAGTTTTGGAATATCAACCCTCTGAGTGTTACACCTCAGAGCTCACAAGCCCTCGAAGAACTTGTCACTAACAATGAGGCCTGGGCTGATATCCCCACCCCAGCCCATCTCCACACTTCTCAAGGTGCAGCCCTTGCCGGCTGGCAAACACAAAGGGATTTGATGCCAGCATTCCACTGAACTCAAGGGGAATTTATAATAGGTACCTTTGCACAAATGCAAAGGGGTGTACACATCATTTTATCTGTGTGCATATGAATTGATTATAGTATGAATGTTGCCGCCTCAAATCTATAGTTAATCATTGTTGTAATTGTATGGAACTCTATTTAATTGCTCTGTAAATATTAATTATTAATGACTAAGTGCTGCTAAGCCCTTTTGCACCCTAGCCTTTGCATCTGGATCCTTTGTACCCATACCCCCTGTACCATTCCCAGCTTCCATGTAAATCATTTCAAATTGTTTCTAATTTGATCTTCCTTTGTATACTTTCGTCCTTGTAGGAAGTAGTGGAGTGAACCTTGTCATCAAACTATATAAAGTAGTATTTTCACAAATTCATATTAAACCCTGCTTTCACCAATGCCTTTGATGGTGTTTCTATAAGTAGCCAAACCACTCATTTGCAAGGTAAGGATAGACCTATGCTAAATAGTTAAAATGCCTCATAGCAAGACAAGCGTCCAACCACAAAGCAGAAAACTATTATGAACTGGTAGTTGATTTGCTAAACAGAGCTGCAGTTGACAGAAGAGGGCTGTCTGCAGTGCCCTTTAATTGATGTGGAATAGCAGTTGCAAACAGTCCTGATAACACAGGTGGAAACACGTGGGAGGGAGGGAATAGTTTGAGATGCAATTAGGATCTAGCAATCTGCAGCTGTACAAAGCCATGGGTTTGTTAAATTTATTTTTGCAGTTTCTGCAGGACAAAGGAGAAAATGAGATATCACATAAATACAGATTATGCATTTTGTTGTTGGTAACTGCTATTTTTTAGTAATACTGGGACAAAAATGTGTTTGCCCTGTGTATCAAGCCAACCAAGCAATTCTCTGCATATCTACCATTTATTTCACATATGTATTACTACCAGCACTCCAAGTCATTAATTAAGCAGAGTTCTCTTATGCATAGATTTTGCTGGCAGTTTAATTATGGTTACCAGGCTACTGAATCAATAAATGAATGAGGGAAAGAGATTGCATACCTAGAAGAGGTTGTGTAAAATTAGAAAAGGAATAGAGGGGCTATACTAAAGCAGTTTTTAGTGGGTTTAGTGTTGGCCAAAACAGTTGTTAAATGACACAGTTTAAGGACAGATGTCGCAAATATGAATTCAAGTAAAAAGCGTGGATTGATTTCAAGATTTGTTTGGAAAAGAATATACTTTGAATGCTAATTGGAAGGAATAATAGAATAGGAATAATAAAGTTGTGCTTTTCTTTCCCAGGTACTGGTAATATTTATAAATGTATTCCCTTTCTATGCACTCATCTTGGTCTGCAAGAGTTGCATCTCTTCTGTGGAGTCTTTTGCCCCGCCTGAATTTGCAGGGCTATTGAATAGGATCATATACTTGCTCCTTTTCGGCAAAAACCATCAGAACTAGATAGCTCACAGCCAAGACTTTCCTTTTTGTGTTTGATATGCTACTCATATCCTGTCTCACAGGGACAAGAAGTTATATTTGCCAAAGGGGTAAATATAAAGTAAAATGTTTCCATCATTTTTGTTGTGTTAGAATAATTTTTGTAAAAACTAATAATTAGCCCTAAAATTGGTGCCTCAAATTCAGTCACTAAAGGGAAATACTTTATTGGTTACTAGCAGAAGATGCACCATTTAACAGGAAGAGTATTGCTCAGAAAGGCTTTTGTTTCTTCATTCATGCTGCCCGTGAGAAACTCTTAGATGGGATGGCTTGATAATATGCTCTTTATGTAACTCTTCCTTGACATAGGTGGAGCTGAGGGGGGATTTACTCTTGCCATAATTCCAGACACTTCTGGACTGAACACATGCTGCTCCCAGTAACTTGGGAAGCAATTACTGACAGTGGCATTGAGTTCCCCCTCCTGCACAATAAAACAGTTGATTTTTAGATTATGTCTCCATGCCCTAGTTCACTGACACTGGAGTTATACGAGGAAGGAATGTAACAGATAGAAAAGGTGGTAATTTGGCAGACAGAGCTATTTCTGAGGAATGGAGTTTAACACAGAATATTCAGATTGGAAATGTGGTAATTTGTGGTAATGCCAAGGAGTGCAGATTCACATGCTGAACTGGGGCTGCAGTGCACTTATTGTGCACTTGTCCTCTTAGCATCGTCACTTCTAATAACAGAAGCATGAAATGGTACCATGGAGCTCTGCAGCTGAGCTGGGTAGCCAAAAGCTCAGGGCTCCTCTGCTTCCCGTTGTGCTGGTTGAAAAACCTACAGCTCCCTGCTGCATATCACAAGGTTTTTTCTGGAAGTGTTCAGGATCCTCCTGACCCACCAGAGCTCAGTGAGCTACTTGGACAACCATTTCTTAGTATGTCTCAATTCACAGAGGCAGGGTTAACTGCCCTTAGACAATGTCTTTGGTGACCTAGTTTTTTCTGACATACAAGCAAGAGCATACTTCCATGTGCAGCTCACCTAGTGAATCTGGGGGGTCTGCCATAACGTGATGGTACTCTGGCCGGAAGAGATGGTAAGAGCAAGACCTCAAGACCTCTGGCGTTCTCACCGGCCACTCAAGGTATTCTTCACTTTATAAGCTTCACCATCCACTTTGGTCGCCCTGGAAGATAACTTGCCTTTGGCCCATTTGTGACCCTTAGCACTTCATCCATCTGTGTCATTTTCCACCTTTTAATTTTATTTTTTTTTCATCTGTTTAAATTGAAAATGTCTCCAAAGAAGGTGTTTCTGTTTTCAGGATGCCAAGCCAAGCAAAACGAAGCCCAGATCTTATTCAGGTCCTTCAGTTTCTGCTGAAATAATTAATGAGGTTTCATGTGAGCTGTTGCAAAGTGCCTAGAGACTGCTGGATTTGCCTATGCAGTTGCCATGGTGCACCTGGGCCAAATAGTTGTTTGTAATGCAATTTTGTCTGTAATATAAAAGGCACTATACAAAATCAGTTCCTATTATTTTTCATAGAGAATTTTCCATCTGAACTGTAAGCTTAGAATTGCTGACTATCTCCTTAAACACTTCCAGATAATAATGATACTTATTCTTCCAGCTAACATATATTATTACTATTTGTCAGGCACAGCTTAGTTCATAGCTGTTAAAATATTATGATTTACTGGCCTCCAGCCAATCTGTTAATTACCTGCTACTTCCTTAATGCAACTGGGGCTTTGTTTGATTTCAGTGTAAGTTATTAACTTGCTGGTAAAGGATCAGTACCTCATAAATTGTTTTTCTAAATAACTTTGCAATGCTACAGAAGTTGATTTTTTTTCTTTTCGTATAAATAAGAATAAATATGTGAGGTACTTTAAATCACAGTTATGTAAGGCAACTCTTTTGATTTGAGATATCAAATAGTAGCACCATATCCTTGTGAAAAACATCCAAGTGTCATAGATCTGTTACTTAGGCACCTTCCTGTCTTCGGGAGAGTCTCAGTATTTTTACATGTACCAGTGAACACTGATTTGTTTTGTGCTCCTTAATTTGGTTTGGGATTTTTGGTCATGTTGTTTTAAAATTGTAAGATCAGATGAAGGGGCCAGGCTTCACTTGTGGTAAGTCCAGTGAGAGAATATGTAATAGTTAAGACTCTGGCTGTGTTAAAATAATTGTAACTGGTAATAAATTTAAACTCTTTTAATATATCTCATCCCATTCTTTTTTTCCCCTCAGAATTCAGGCAGATCATATGCCTTAGGTCCTAGGCCTTGCTTAGATGCCTTCTATCTGCTTCATAAGCCAGTGGTCAGGATAGCTGACCACTTAAGGACAGGTATTACACACTCCTGTTGCAATGGGCCATTACTATGTTCTGTGTGAGCTGAACTCTCTGAGACAACAGATATGTCCAGGTGAAAGGAAGTATATCAATCTATTTTCAGCCGTAACCTCAAGTGAAAGGAGAAGTTAAAATCTTCCAGTCAAACACAGTGGGCAAAAAGTGTTGTTCTTGTCTTGTGATGTATTCATCAGACTGGATGAGGCACTTGTGTGAAGCACTGAATCACCGTGGTACGTGGCTGGCAAGCTTCTAGAATAGTCTAGAAATTACTTCACCTGATAATATATCTCAGGATCAAATCTGCTTGACCTTGGCCTTTTAGTTTGGGTTTGGGTGCAGGCTGTGAGGAGTGGGTGAAGTGGTGTAAGGAGACACAGAGCAGGGCCTGTACCAGAAGGCTGAGGGCAGTAAAACTTTCCAGAGAAGGTACTGCAGAGAGCTGGAGCAGAAGCTGTGCTAGAAGCAATGCAGAGGAGTACAGTGCTTGTTCTCCTGCTCTGCTCATGGCTTCAGCCTGAAGGAAAAAAAGCTGAGGTACCCAAAGTTACCTGTGATGAACTGGTAGCTTTTGTCATCCTGCTTCCGTCTTTCCCCCGCTGCTCTCCCCAAAAAAAGCCACAGCCGAAGTCACATGGTACTGCACAGTAGATATTTGTTTAGAGACACTCCCTGTGGAAGTTCAGCACCCATGTAAGAAAGAATGACTTAAAAATGAGAGCAGCTATAGAGGTGAATTCTATAGAGGTCCCTATTTGTATAGGCTGGCTAAGTAGGGGAAGAGGTGGATTGCCCATCTAATGCACACCAAAAGGAAAGATACAGGTTTGTATCATTGCTGAGGGGTGGATCTGACTGAAACACCAAAGGAAAGCAGCTTTAGTGGAAAATTGGATTCTCAGCTGCAAGAAGTGCCTGATCTGATTGTTTGTACCTTTTTTTTTACTTGTCTCTCCTCTTTTTCCCCCCTGGCCCTGTGACTTTCAACCCTTTCAGGATTACCAGTCAGTTTCTCTTTGCCTGGAAGGAACACTCTGCCCTAGTGTAAAAGCAACAGCTTCTTTTATCTTGTGTGCTATAGTTATCTAACTTGTGCATCTCGGAGCAAAACTGATAATGACTGCTTAGACAAGATGGTCATTTTCAATCTTTAATAGATTATCAGGTTTTTAAAACCTCATGAAAGAGCTGTGTGTTAGTTAAATGATGATTAATAGGGGAGCTTATGAATAAAACATACAAATTTATGTTTGATTTTGTAACATAGCGCTAGACTTGTCTCTTTTCTGTAACTTAAGTCTGTATAAACAAGAGGATCACAAGAGAACAGCATGTCTCTGCTTGTTTCAATCAACTGGAATTAGTGGCACATGCCCTTTGTGGTCCCCAAGTTATGTGGAAATGCTGAGAATCACTGTGGTTTTGTACCAGGATAGTCCAAGATTTAAAGCTAGGACCTAAACCACCTACTTTATACCAGAAGATTCATACAGTCTGTGGAACAATATAGGAACTGTAATAACATTACCATTTTTGTGTCATAGGAGGGGAAGAAAGAGAAAAAGGGTATTGTCATGATTAACTCTTAGTTATTTTTCTTTCCTGGTTGTTATGCAGGTTGCTGTAGAGCCACCATAGGGAACCTTCTGCCTGGGTGAGATGATAGTTGTGTTTACAGTGCAAGTTCCCACTTGTGACACAGTGGAGGATCCATCTGGAGATGGAGGGTGGGCCTTTTCAGGTTTTTAATACTTACCTGTCTTGTAGTTTAAGCTGTCTGGGCAGCAGGTTCAGATAGATAGAAGTAAGCTATCTGCAAGTACAGTGGCATAGTCACATGAAGATTGGTGCTAGTCTGATAAAAACAGTTCAAATTTCTATTTAGAGAAACAGGGAAAGCAGTCAAGTATAGGAAGCTAAAAGCCATACAAGAATCTCAAGCTTATTCCCTATGCCACTATGAACAATTAAGTTTACACAGCATTGTCAGCTGGTTGTGAGTTTTTATTTATAATGCAAATGCACTGATATTCTCTTTCTTCCCTTGCAGCTGCCCTGAGAGCTTGTGCTGATGGGGGTGCCAATCGTCTCTACCACATCACAGAAGGGAGCCAGGAAAGGTATGTGAGCAATACACTTGAAGTCATGGAAGTCATCTTTTCTCAGTGAAAGCAAAATGTGGAGGAGCAGGATCTGTTCTGTTACTTAAGCAGCTGCTTGCTCTGTGCATGGTACTTTAATGAAAGGTGGCAGGTAGCATAATATTTTCTCCACATTATCTTAAACTTTTATTCCCAGCTACAATTTCTAAAAACATAGGTAGCATGGAACACCATTTTCCCTGAAGCCCACTGGTCTTTTTTCCTATTGAAAGCTCTGCACTCAGTCTGTCTTATTTGTGCATCCATCAGAGTTAGGCCTCTGAAAAAATTTGGTGTGCCCCTAGCAAGGGTTGCCTAGAGGAACATCTGATGCCTGTCACCATGAAACAAACTTTGTCCGCTTCATTTTTCTTGTGAGGCCTTAGAAAAAATCTACTTACTTAGTAAAGTGAGATGAGTAATAAAATAGGAAATCTTCTTTTTGAATTATTTTTCAGTTGGCATCAGGGCATTATAAATGATCAAAGGCAAATACAGAAACTATCTATAAATGTGTACACTAGGTGGGGAAATATCACTGAAGGAATATGTTCTTGTTTTCTGCAATGGCATTTAAAATTGTAAAACATCTCAGGTTTCTGCACCAGAATTGTTGAGCTGGAGTTGTGATGCAAAATACTTCATTCAAGTGATTTCTTATCTTTGTATTGGAATCATGGAACATTGTGCAAATTTAGCTTACTAAGGATTCTATTTCTTGTCTTTAGGATTTTCAGATTTTTTGAGCAAGAATTCATAAACAAGTAATTTCATAAAAGCAGATTTAAAAACTGGCTCTTGGAGCCAGTGAATGAGAAAGGCATCTGTTAGAACTTAAAAGTTTTTGAACAGTTTTATACATATAACAAAATCTGACACATAGTTTGCTTTTCATCTCAAGGAAAGGATATGATGGAGACATGAGGAAGCTCAGTTTCCTTTTCTCCTTCAGAATAAAGACAAGAGTTAGTGAGAAAGACTGTAGTCCAAAAGTAAAACTTAAAGTAAAAATGTCTTCCTTTGTCACCTGTTGGAAGTTATCTAAAGTTCTACAACTGCTGAAACCAGGACTGGGGTTTGGGAGGCACTACTGTTGCCATATATGTTTTACAAGGTTCAATCTCTCCTTTTCTAGTACTTGCTCACAGAGGAGCTTAAGCAAAACTTAAGCAGGTGTCTGTTTGAATTCAAGACTGACTTGCAGCAAGCAGTTCTCTTTGATAATGGTGATGCTCTCCAAAGATCAACATTTGAGAGCTTTTGCCTTACCTTCTCTAGTAACTCATTCATCTGTTCTGCACTTTTATGTTTGTATTAAATAAATATAATTCAGGGAAAAATGAATGATTATACTTTGACTTAATAGTTCTTTCAGTCTTACATACTTGGCCCTTGGAGTATTCTTTTCCTCTGTCTTTCTTCTTCTCATCTTAATTGCTTTGGGTAGGTATATTTTACCTTCAAAGTAGTTTTTTTGAAACAAAAAAAAGGAGACGTGCATAATTTGGATTTTTGAGTTTAAAGAAATCATTCTGCTGGAAAGAATATCCATTTACTTCTCTGAAGTATTTTTCTTTAAATTCCCTGTCCATTGTTATTAAAGAGCTGTCTGCTCAGACTCTACTGACATACTAATAATTTTTAATGTTGTCTTAACCTTTTAAAACTATACTTTATTCAAAGTCCTGATATCTAATTGTGTTGTATCAAACCTAAAAAAAAAGTCTTTTAATTTTAGAAAGATTGTTATATACAAGAGATATAAATAAAGAATTTGATTGATATTTTGGGCTTGATCTCAGTGACACCAATTTTTATGAAGAATCCTTTAGAATGGGAATTAATGATAATATTTTGGGAAAAGACCAGGTTGTGATATGGTGCTGTTGTACTGCTGTTGGGGATAAGTTCATATTACAGAATCACAGAATGGGAAAAGTTGGAAGGGACCACAGTGGGCTGAAGAAGCCCTTCTTGTTGTCCTTGACAGCCTTGGCCAGCTTTAATTCCAGATAGGTCTTGACCATCCTCATCTCATTTATACTTACTGTGACAGCCTCTCTGTAGGCATTCCGAGTGTCCTGACACTGATTCCATTTCCTGTGTATTTCCTGCTTACACGCAAGTAATGATGGGAGTTCCTTGATTATCCGCAGGCCTCTTTCCCCATGGCCTGATTTCTTTCTCACTGGGATGCAGTGTTCTTGGGACTGAAGGAAGTGATCACTGAATATCAACCAGCTCTCTTGGACCTCTGTTTCCTGCAGGCCTCATTCCCATGGGATTCTTCCAAGAAGATGCCTGAAATGGCTGCAGTTAGCTCTTCTGAAGTTCATGGTTACAGTCTTACTGCCCTGCTTCCTCCTTCCCCATACTGACCTCCAGAGCCTTAGGGTCACTACACCCTTCACATCTCCAACGAGGCCTTCTCTGTTTGTTAGTGTGAGATCAAGCAGGACACCATTCTTTGTGGGATCGTCCACTTTGTGTGTCAGGAAGAAGTCATCAAGGCTTTCCAGGCACCTTCTGCACGGTTTATGCTCCACTGTGTTCTTTGTCCAGCAGGTGTCAGAGTAGGCAAAGACCCCCACAAGAAGCTGTGCCTGTGACTTTGAGGCTGCTTCGAGCTGCCCGTATGATGCCTTGTCAACCTCCTCCTCCTGCCCAGGCAACCTGTAGCAAACACCCACAGCATCATCACCCTAACCAGTCTGTCATTTCATCCAAACCCACAAGCCCTCAGCTCCTCATCCTCACCAAGAGAGAGCTCAATAAATTCCAAGTGTTGCCTTTCTCATAGAGAGGAACTGCACTGCCACACCTTCCCAGTCTGCGTCTCCTAAACAGCGTGTGGCCCTTCATGGCAACATTCCAGCCACGGGAGCTATCCCACTGCATCTCCATAGTCACAGTGAGATCTGTGACTGCACACAGATCTCTGCTTCCCCCTGTTTGTTTCCTGTACTGTGTGTGTTGGTGTACAGGGGCTTTACAGAGGTATTTGATTGTGTCAATATCCCAGAAGGGGTGCAGAGGGGTGATACATAGTCTTTCTAATGGTTGTATCTTTGGATGCTTGTTTTTAATTGAGGTATTTCCCCTTAAGCCTCCTTTTGCTGCTGCCATGACTGCTGTAGTTCTTCCTCAGTGCTGAACAATTCTATGCTGGTGGATGAAAAGCCACAAAGGGTGATTTGAGAGCCCCCCACCTCCTTCTGTTTCATGTTTTCTCCACTGATACTTTGCCTTGCTTTTGTGCTAGACCCATCAAGCAAAAAAAGTTCACCTTCCTCTTTATAGCACTGTACAGGCTGACATAGCAATGAGACTTTATGTCATGAGGTTAACTTATGTAAGATGTTATCTGTCTTCCTCTGTGTCTGTGGTGTCATTTTTATGATATTTGGTTGGTTTTCCCATTTTCTCAAAAGACCTGAGTTGCAATTATTTTTGTTTAAAAACAAACCAGTCCAAGAAAACCTTCATTTTTTTAAGTGCCAACAAGGAGAAACCAAACCATTCCTTTTTTCAATGATATGATAAAACAAATTGCCTTCTAGAGCATGAGGTCTACTTTCCCTTAAAGAGGCTGGTCCTTGGGAACTGTCAGTGTTGGGGACATGGGAGAGGCAGGAGTGAAAAAGGACTGAATGCTGGTGTTTTTCTCTCTCTGACTCTACAGTCCAGAAAGGTTATTTTCCTTAGACTGTTAACACCAGTTCCCATTTAGAAATAAGGATTACTGCTAAACCATTCTTGATTGCTAAACATTTGCTGCTAATCAGAGTTAAAGGTGAGTCGCTGATCTTTATGGGCTTTTTGCTGTGCCTCATTCTGTCTGCCTTGCCTATCCAATTTTGAATTTTCTCGAATCATTGTGAAGCACTGCTTTCCACTTCAGCATTAGGCTGTTGTTTATCTGTATCACACCGCAGAACTTGTTTCTCAACACTTTCTGATTAAATCCCAAGACATTGATTAACCTGGATGTCACTGTCTTTGGGGTATACAAAGGTGAAAATGCATTGCAAACTATCATTTCATTGGAACCTTTAAAAACTAATAATTTGTACTTGTGTCTTGGATGCTGTTTTCCAGAGAGGTGTCAAATCCACTGTGTACTCAGATTTTGCAGTGTTAAGAGGATCAGATTAAAGAGGGGAGCAGTGAGTTCTGCAAAGGAAGGATAAACCAGTCATGAAAAATACTGTATTTCTGGAGTTCTAGTTAGTATTTCAGACTTACTGTGTGACACTAGTTGGCTTGCTTACAGTCAAAGAGAACATCACTTTCACTACCCTTTCAGCTTCTCCCTGTGAACTGTATGAAATATGGGAATAGTGGTAAAACTGGAAAATGGTAGCATTTTCTACGTATTAGACATAAATGTGAGAACTCAGGTAATGCATGAAAATGCAGCTGCTATTATACAACTCTTCTCTGAACATCTCTAAATGCAGGCAGCTTAAAGAAGCTCTGTGGGAGTTTTTAAAAATTAGGAACAAATTTTGTAGACATTTCCAGTTGGTGCAGCTGCTAAATTTCAAATACAGACCTCAAAAATATCTTTTTACAATCAATTTACATCTTTGATATCGCTGTCAAGATGCAATTCCACTTCAGCTTTAGCTCACCTAACTTCATCCATCTCCAGGCAGAGCTCTGTGCACTTCAGTTTCTTTTGCCCAGAAAGGGCAACTCCACTTCCCTGCCTTCCTATCCTGTTATTCCTAAAAAGCCTGCATCCCCTTATTGCAACTTTCAGTCATTTTTCTGTGATCCCAACAAGACTGTAGCTCTGCAACTGCACCCGGATCTCTGCATGCATTTTCCAAGGGGTTTTTTTGCATCAAAGTTTGAAAGCGAAACAAAAGTTTAACCTTTGAATAGGATAGCTAAGCTAATGTAAGCTAAGCTAAGCTACCTTTCCATGGGGAAAGGTAGTTATCACCATATATTTGCCTGCATGAATAGTGGAAACATGAATCATAGTGTCTGTATATTTTGATGGTTTCATGTGTGCATTTTAGAAGCTAGTTGTGCCTTGGCTACTTCAGTTGGTTATTTATAGTTTACACTGAATTTGACTAATCTGAGAACCAGTGCCTCCATTGTCAAGACAATCAAAAGAGGACTATCTTGACAACAGCTAACAAAACCCATCTCTAAAATGAGATCTTCTGTCTTTTTTCCTGAGTAATCTTCTACACATGGAAAAGTGGGTCCCTAATAAGATTATTAGACTGAGAAATTCATACGTACTTTGCTATGTTCTATATTGTATTAGAAATAGGATATTTATGAAGGTAATTAGCCATTGACATAACTTAATGTACAGTTGAGAGGAATTCTTTGCTTGAACTCTTCAGATTAAACTGAGTTTTGTTTTAAAACATCTTACATTCAGACAAAAATTTAGGGCACTGATGGAGAAACACTGATGAGATTATCTGAGTATAGAGTTATACATGAAGAGTAAAATTATCATTTCTTGTCTTTAAAATCTATTCATTGTATGATTTGGAGAGGATGTGAGAAAGTTGTACTCATGAAGTTTTTGCTTTATTCATGTTAATGTGAGAATATGTTTTACTAATGTTTTTAAAAAATACAGCCTTTGAAACTGTGAGGTCAAAGCCAGCACCTTTGCAGCTAGTGGTGAAAAGTTCTTTGATTTAAGGGATTACAGTCCAAAAGCCAAGAAATTTGCAAACTCAGGCAGTGCTTTATTTCTCAAATGGCTTAAAGGAGATCTTTACCTCAGAGATCATTTCCTGACCTAAAAACTAGAGCAGTGTTTAAAGATCAAAATTAGAATCATGCATTTATCCTAATAAATTCTGCAGGAGTGTTAAAAAAAAACCCAAAACCCCTCCCAATCCACAGTTTCCTCCGTTAGGAAATACTTGACTTGGGATCCATTTTAAAATTTTTAGAAAACAACCAGGCACCAAAAAAATTTAAGAAAACAAAGAAATGTATCTCTCTGGTTTTGGAAAGAGGAATCCATTTGAAGTTACATAGTGTTTTGCTTCAGGTAGTGCAGATGAGAAATTCTCAAGATACCTCATGACCATGTAATTTTTTTCTTTTTTCATTTATATTTTCAATTTAATTACTTTCACTCAATTGCATTTTCAAGTACATTTATATTCCAGTAGCTGTGGACTGTTGAGATTTGTTTGAGAAACAGTGAAGACTTGAGGCAGCAAGACATGAATATCATGAAATATGCATAGTTTCAGTCCTCGATTTAAACCAAAATTAGCTTCCTGTATTGGAAGGAGTTTCCTGAAAGTATTAGGGTAATAACATCACTAGGCATATCAGACTTGTTTGGTCTCTGAATCAAATGCTTACAGAAATTATGAGAGTTGGAAATCATTGGTCTATTTTTTTTCTGCTAGGTTCATCTTCATATTAAACAGCTGTATAAGCCAGACCCAGGAGTATGTATTCTTCTGGAGTAAAGGAGCTGTTTCTATTCACTTAGCCGTCATATGCTGTAAACGAAAAATCTGGGAGTCACATAACCATTATTTCAGATTCACTTGAGAATTTTAGGAGGGGCAAAAGTACTTTTTGCATATTGCAAGAAGTTGGAGAGAGGCACCACCAACTGGGTTTACTTGGAGGTGCTTCTAAGTGTACTTGCTGCATAAACCATAACAGAAAATGGGCAAGTTGGGTTTTTTTAATCATTCCATTTTAATCATTTTAATCACTTAATCATTCCCAAAATCAAATAGCAGATAATAATAAAATATATGGTCTTACAAATATTAGCAGTATCTAGGTGAGATTAAATTACTCTTCATGTTTCATTTCTATTGCTTTTGCTAGTCAAGATGGTAATTGCAGAATCATAGTAATATTATAACTAAAAATGATGGGAGGTGACAGTGCTGCCTGTTGCTGTGACCCCAGAAATTTAGATCTCTAATAGAAAGAAGGCTTGGTCACATCATGCCCTTACAGAAGCTGTGAGATGGCTGGCTTTTCATGCCTAAGACATGTGTGCGCATGGGTGTATGAATACCGTGTTTCTTTTATGTCAGGAGACAGTGGAAGCAAGTTAGTGCCTTACTACAGGACCATGCTTTGTTTACAGGAGAAGAGTAGAAAAGAAAAAACAGTCCTTGGTAAAACCTCTGGATATGATTCACAAGAGGCAGATGTAGATGTATCAGGTTTTGTGTAGAGCAAGAGTGAGAGTATTGTCTACAGGTTAAAATGGAGAACTGGAGACCAAGACTTCTACTTCGTTCCTTTGTTAATTTGCTCAAAGTCATGCAGTAAGTCACAAAATCCTCTCACGTTCTCAGTCACCTTTAAAATGCAGGAAAATAATTCTTAAGAATAAATAAAATGCTCTCCTCATTGATATGATCTCATCAGAGTTTCTGATATTTCCTTTTTAAAAGATGAGCCTATCAAAGGGCCAGGTATCATTCCTCATGAAATCAATATTTAATAATGAATAGTAGGTCCCAGGTAGTAGCAGACTTGATCTCTATGAGTGCTCCAGGGATCTTCATGCTTTGGCATAAATCCACTGATTTTCTTTCTTTTTTTTGCATACCTCAAGATATTCAAAGATGGCGTTAGGATCCTGTTTCAGTCACATCAGCAAACATTACATGTGAATCTCTGCTTTTTTGGAATGATTCTAATCTTGCGTAGGAGTTGCTAAGAAGGACCAAAAGTCTAAGGAGATGGAGTGATGAGCAAATACAAAACAGGTGAAGAGTTCGACTTTAGAAACAAGGTCTCCTGGCTGCAAGTGAGGTGCTTTGCCCATAAAACTGCTCTGTCCCAATAAGAGCACCACAAACCAAGTTTAAATTGCCAACCAGGAAATCAAAGGGTCACAATTTGTCCAGAACAGTAGTTCTAGAAGGAAAAAAAAAAAGGTGGGGGGACGGGCGAGGGGGGCTAAGAAAAGGAGAATAAAGGGACACTTTCAATTAATCCCAGGTCTTTCAATCAGGCGGGTTGTACTGCTTCATCTTATTCTTCAAATAGCTGCATCTCTGCCCCTAGTGTACTGTAACTGGAGGAATGTCACTGCCATCTGGGTGATTTCTGGCTTTATGATATGGTAAAAATCATTTATGGCCACCCCAGTGCTCGAGGTTTGGATTTTGCAGTGATAAAATATCCATGAATTGAGTCACATCTGGAACAAGCATCTTCGAAAAGACTTCTGAGCTGGCTAAAGAGTACTCAGCACTTTATAGTGGTTTGGTGTGTTGTGCCTAAAGGAGTAATTCTCAGGATCCAGGAGAAGCTGGCTTTGTGTGTAGCATTAGGGTGAAATGTATGCCTTTGTTTCCTTTGCATCTCTTACTATCAATAGAAATTAGGGTTAAGCCAGCAATGCTGGTTTTTGTGGAGCAATGCTTTCTACAGATGTTTGGGGCAATCTGGGGACTGGGAGTTTTCATAGTCTTGAAACAAAGCAAAACTAGAAAGTTCTTACAAGCCTCAAACCAAGCTGGGTCTCTGCTGCAATAGTACTTGTCATTTAGATATTAAATTACAGATTTTATATTGAACATGGCAAGAATGATTTCAGATTTGAAAGAAGCTCTGTTAAGACCCGAGAAGGATGCCAAGAGCAGTATTCACTTAGGGAGCACAGAAATCCATGTGCTATCAATGCCTTAAAATGAATGCATGTTAATAAATGACCTTGAAGTTGACTAATCTGCACTGTTGCACTTCAGACATTTAGGGAGGAATTACTAGTGCTATAACATCCATTCTCTTTTTTTGTTGTTGTTTTTTTGTTTTCTTTTTTTCCTAGCCTGGAAAATTCTAAGGAAGAGCAAGTATAGTCCCTTGCAGCTAACTTCAAATCACAATATACTGCCTAATGGGACTGAACACAAAAATTACCCATAGATAAATTATTCAGATTAGTTTTTGCTGTTTCTGAAATGTTCCTTCAGTAAACTTATTAGTGATTGTTGAAGCATAAACATATTCTGGGCATTTATTGCTTGGTTTTCTTTCCTATTCTGTGTCTTTAGTAGACTTTGCTCTCTTTTTATAAATGCGTGAAAGCCAGAAGTTCTGAATTTTAACAATTTGCATTCAATGGACACTTATTTTCAGAGCAAATGATTGTATTCTTCAAATCTGTTTAAATTTAGTGTTAGTGAAGCCAAAAGCTTACAAATGGAGGGGGTCTTTAGTATTGTGGAATATGATGGGAAGTAAAACTTGAGAAAATAAATCCGTTCATCTTTAAACTATTTTTCCTAGTTATTCTTGTAAGATTTGTTTTTAAATCTAATTATATTCCAAGACTGATTTCATTTTACAAATAGACTCTTCATCTTTTGATTTAAAAATGTTTTATGCCACAGTTATTTTCACAGAAAATAATCAAGATATATATCAATATCAAGATATATATAAATATCAATAATCAAGATCAAGGAACTGTGTTCTAAAACTATGATCAAGGCTGCTTATTACAGGTGATAACTGAGAATATTTAATAAAGTTACTTTTTAGGGTCAAGAGATGAATACCCTGTGCCTCTTCTGACAAGGATAAACTATAGAGCAAAAACTGCAGAACCAGTTGCAAAACCATGCAAATGAAGGGTTGAGTATCAATTAATTGCTGGTTGATTGAAAGTTGCACTAGATAAGGTTGCCAGTCAGCCCAGCAAATTCCATCATTTAAGAAAAGAGAGTTAATCCTTGTTAAAAATTTGGAGCTCTGAGCTGTCACAGAATCAGTTTTGGTCTGCTACCAGAAATAACTTGCTCAAGTATGTGGATAATGTGCACAGTGGTACTTCCAAAGCTGTTCTTGGATATACTTATATTCAGAGAAACTCAAATCTCCTTCAACTCATAGTTCCTACAAAAATCACACTCATGGGTGTGCACACTCCTCTCCAACCACCATGCTACTGGCCTTTTTTAGGTCACAGCCTAGGCTCTATATTTGCAAAATGGTGGAGAAAAAATCTTGTAATACTTTGAGTTAATTGTATTAAATAAGAAGGGGATCAGTTGCTGTCTCTTGCATACAGACTTAAAAAAAAAAGTTTTTGTTGCTATACATGAAAATGTAGTAAATGTCAATTATAGAGAAATGTAGAGAATTCAGATTTTTGAGCAGAGGAAGAAAGATCTGGTTTTGATAAGGAAGAAAATGAAAATACATCAGGCATTAATGTTAAAAAATAATCAAAAGGCTGTTGGAAATTGTATAAGCTGTACAGAAATATCTTGCCTACTGATTCCAAATAAATGAGCAGAATAATGTCTGATCATACAGCAAGTAGATAGATCCAAGGTTACAGTGTCTTAAAATAAATGGAAATGCGACAAGGTCCACGGGGGTTGTGTTTGGATGCTTATCGTCCTGTGTGGGACATTGCCCACAAGCAAGTCTAGAGGCTATTTGCAAACTGGTTTTGGTGTTTCTGCAGAACTATGGACCAGTATCAGCACATCCCTCAGCTCTGACTCATTAACTCAGCTCTGAAATAGCGAGTGTTTCAACTGAAATATGCACTAAGGCACTAAAAAGGTTTCTGATACCAGCATGAGCATCTTCTGTGTGCTGTGGGCAATGCCTTTACTTGCAAATAATTTCCATTTTTCTTATCTGTTTGTAAGCACTTGTGTCCATATCAGCACCTCAGGAACAGATTAGCACTGCAAGGATAAGATTAGAAAAGTGAACTTCAGAGAGATGATAGAAGAGAGCAGTAGATAAAGGGCTGGACGACAGCTCTAGCATACCACCAAAATACTTGTATGTTGCGAGACAGTACGAACATGGAAGCGTTCAGAATAAAAACACATCTGTTCTGCAATATGTTCTTTATGTTCTTTTTGGCTCAAATAGGGGCATATGTATGTATTGTACAAAGAAATTATGGAAGTGGGCTAAGGAAGAGACGCATTCACCTTTTATTTGCTTTGGAGTGATGTCCTTGTTTGTTCCTCTGTCTGCAAAATAAAAAGGGTTAGATAAATAATACTTTAGAAAGAATACAGTGGTCAAAAGTTTCATTCTTGTGAGAGAAGAAGCAAACCAAGATTTACCAGTGATTATCTTGGTGGGCATACAGCATGAAGAAATGATGTTGGGACTTTTTTCAGTATTTTAAAATGAACCTGGTGAATGAGGGGAACTGTGATCCCATGCAAACTTGTCAGTTTTGTTCTCTTTTTAGTATTACTTAGGTATTTTTCTTTATTGTCACAACACAGAAACATATGGTGCCTGTGCTTGTTGAATAGGGACTCAGATCGTCTTTTGTACCAATTCAGGATGTTCTATTGACTTAATTGGTAAGTTATTAAGCACTAGATGCCTAAGCAATTACACCCTCTCCATGCATTGCCCTGAATTCTTGCATTATAGCTAACGTTTTACATGATGCATCACTTCTCCATGGTGATTGCAAGCAGGAAAATCACCACAACTGGATCTAATGTTTTCAGCGACCTGGTATTATTCCAACAACCTGTGAAATGGATGGAACAAGAGTGAGACTCCTACTGTTGCTTTGTCAGTAACCACATCTTCCAGAGACTGAAACATAATCCATTTTTATCCCTTATGCTTGAAAAAAAATCCCAAACCAAAAAAAAAAAAGATCCCAACCTTTTTACTGTGTAAATATTGTTTGATTATCTATTACTCTGATTCCAGCATTGGCAATAGTTGGAAATTATTACTGCTTACTGTATGTGAAGTATCTTCAAGGTGCCCACACAGTGATCAAAATATTTAGATTATTTAAAATAGTAGCAGTAACGTCAGGAATGAAATTGATCCTGTAGTAATAAATTATTCTTGGACTAAGCATTATTCTTGGTCTAACTCCTGAGGGATATCCCACCTACACAGGGGGAGTGCTTAGGTCTTAAACTGCCTGGCTTTACCTGGTGGTTAAGAAACTCCAGCTGGGAATAAGTTTCTTTCTTTTGAAATTAAGCTGAGCAGGGAGTTGAAGGTACTCACAATATGTGACTAATGGGGATGTGTAGATAAGATGTTTTGTACCACAGAGAACACATGTGCATGCAGTTTGGTCTTCATTTTCTCCAGGGTTTTGATCTCTGTGTAAAAGGTATTTGGCAGATAAAAAAAAGAATAGAAGCAATAAAAAAAAACATAGCTCTTCTCCTTCATTTATTCATTATAAGTGGTTTGCATAAACTAGAGTGACTGTCTAAGTGAAAGGAAACAGAGGAGTTTGCAACGTGAGACTGGATTAATTAATTGGTGTGGAGAGACCTAATAGGATGCCAGTGAAGAAGATTGATCAGCAGGTTAAAAACGTTTATTTTTAGAGTGCTTGATATATGAAACAATGACAGAGGGAGTAGCAATGGCAGTGGGTAAAAGCTGTGCTTTTGGACATCCCCTTTTTCTTCAGCATAAAAAAAGAGACAGGTGTGTGGGTGTAGCTCAAAATATTTTGTATGAGACCGGTAGGATTTTTAAGTCAGCTTTAGTTCTTTTGAGTATTTTTTCAAGCTTTTGAGTGGATAGTAGAGTGATTGATTGATTGATTCTGCAACTGGTGTGTGTTACAAGTCCAATGATTTTGTTCAGTGATGGGCATCCAGCTGCGGTTGTCATTCCCTCTGCACAGAAGTGAAGCCACTCTACAAGGGCTTGGAATCACTGAGTCTTTATTCATTCAAATTCCACTCAATGGAATCAGAGAGTCTTTGAACACCAATGCAACACAACTCTGAATATCTCTGTTGCTTTGTTAGGAGGGTTTTTGCCTTGGTATTTGGACAATCTAAACAGGTTAGGGACAGACATCATTTAAAAAAGCCAAAAATTGGAAAGGAGAGAGAAAAACAGGTCACAAAGAAAAAGATGGAAAGGGAGTGAAAATGCTTTTGATACTAAAGCTGAAAAGGAGAAAAGTCTCTGGAATAAACCTAGCTAATAACTCCAGTGGAGCAACTGCTACTCTGTAACAAGAAAGGAAGGCTTTGTTATTTTCCTCTGCAAGTTCCAGCAGTATCTGTGGGAGGATTGATGTTTTCTAATTTTATAAGCTGCAGCATGGGTGTTAAATACTGGTGACAGATCAGATTGGAATCATGCACATGAAGGTATTTTGAGTAGTGAGAGAAAGACAGGCTGCCCTGAAAAGACACCTGAAAAGAGTCAGTAAAGAACCCAGTGCCTTTTTTTTTTCTTTTTTGCTAAAACATCATCTGTGAGCTTTGACAACAAATGGTTGTAATTAATGAAGTGACAGATGTGGATGTCAGTATCTCTTCTTTCTGATGCATTCAATTGTAGAAAAAAAAGAAAACCGTGCATAAGGTGATTTTGGGGTGGTTTTGTACAGGAGGGAATTGTATGAGGAGCATGCATGGATTGATGTGATTTTTAGGTCTCAGAAGGAATTCTCAGGATGGTGAAGAATCCATTTTGAAGAGTTAACATTCCTAGCAAGTGAGTTACTGGGCCAACACCTACTCTGCAAGCATAGTCTGCTCTGATTGGCGCCAAGGGGCTAACATTAATCCATCGTTGGAGGCTTTGCAGCAAAGCAATGAAAGCAGTTGCACGAGCTCTGGTTCTGCCTCTCATCTTGTGGAAAGGTTACTGCTCTCCCATTTCTGTTCAGAGTCACAGTGTTTCAGCCTGAACTGCACTTTCTGACAAAGACAGGAGCTGGAACTGTACTACACTGTCATTTGGCTTAGTGAGATACTTAAGCTTCTGCTGACTTAAACAAATAGGAATTAAATGGACAAATCCCTCCTCATTTCATTACTCCCTCTTCTCTGCCCCACAGTGAAAGTAATCGAGAATAGCATTCATGATCTGTAATGTTTACTGTAATGACCTTCTACTCTGGGGATACTCTTGTGGCATCTTTTAATGTTAATTTAGTATTGATTTATGATTCTAATTGATATGCTCTAGCTCTTGTTCATTAAGTGACCACATGCAGGGTTCTCGTATTTTGTGTGTTCCCTGTAAAAACCTGAGCACTTCATTAAATCTCAGCATTAAAGGAAGTGTTTCCAGGCAGAGCAATATTCCAACAGCATGTTGCAAATGTGCAGGAGGGTCCCAAGGTCACAAACTCCTTTCAGAGGTTAATTAAGTCTGAAAGAAAGGTATTCTGTTGTAATTAAATAGTAATGAATGAGAGGCCAGGAATATTTGGTGCATAATGCAGTACCATGAGGCAAAGCCAAAATCATCTGCAAATTTATTGTTTTATTTCATATTCTGTTATAAAATACCCTTGGGTGTCAGTGTAATTTTTATTCTCCAACTTGCCTATGACAGAATGGGGATTAAGTGGTCAGCGCTGTCGTGCATATATGTGATTGTAATACACCTCAGTAGGGGTTTCAAGAACTCTAACAGCATTCCCAGTATGCTGAAGAGGGCTTTCATCAGGAGTGTGATGCCTTCCCTGTTCTGCAGGATCACATTTTTAATCACAGGGGAAAGTGCTTCCTTTCCTAAAAGCCATGGCAGGTTTTGACTTCCTTTAGTAGTGCCAGCAGAAATACAATCATGTTCATAACCCTGTTTAAGAGCTCATCAAAATTTCCCTTTCAGTTCTTGTGCTTCTGGGATTTAATATTTCAGCCTGTGCAAGTGCATTAGGCCGTATCATGGCACAGGACCATACACAAGTTGTCAATCCGAGTGTAGATTTTTCTTTATTGTTTTCCCCAAACTTCTTTGAAAATTAGCCAGTTCTGACATTCACACACTGACTTGTTCCACTCTGTTGTCTCTGAAGAGTTAATTATTTTGATCTCTAAAAATATTAGAGGAATCTAGAGACCAAAAGCATGAGTTACCGGTAGGTTGTAGCTTTAATTCCTTACTTCTGTGTTTAAAAAGTAATGTTAATTATTTTATTTTCTCATCTGAAAGCTGCATTTGCAAACTGTTTTTCCCATACTGTAAAAGACAGAGATGGGGAAAACAGCTCCTACCTACCTACCTACCTACCTACCTACTCCTGCTTGGAACCCTTCCATGCACCACCATCAGACAGGAGTACAACTGAAAAGAAATGGCCCTTTGATTCCACAGCTCAGCCTCTGGAAAAGCTGCATTGTGAATCCTGCAGCCTGCCCTTCTTGGACCTTGGACCTGGCTTGTGACCCCATGGCTTGGAACAAAGATATTCTCCACCTCCCTCTCTATCATGGACATACCTATCTAGGTAAGGGAGGTGGTGTTTTTTTAGAGTTAGGAAGCCACATAGCCTGAAGCACTTTGATGGGATCCCTAAAAACTGCTGCTGTGTGGACTGCACCTGAGGTTCATTGCACCTAGAGAGAGCAGGGTGTGGCTGCACTTTCTAGAGTACATGGAGCTGAATTTGGAGGTGGCAGTGGTCCAAAATCTTGGTGCCTTTTTATCAGCGTGTAAGCCCAAGTTCCAGTTTGTTACCATAAGCTGGAGCTGGCTGGCTGGAGCTGGCTGGTGCAGGCTTGTTTTGCATTGGAACTTAACAGGTATTTAACAGGATTTGGGCAATGGCTTTGCTTACAATGAATGATAATCTTCAGGAGGACTTCACATTTTTCTCCAAGAACAATTACAAAAGTAACCTCAGTGACAGTTTTTCTGCCATTCCAGTAAAATATGTATCTCTTACCTTATTATCAGGCAGATAGGTCTCATCCTCCTAACTTTACACATTTTCAAAAACTTGTCAATCAGAGAATTAATGCCCTGATGGTATTAAAATGTGTGAATTATCTAGTAGTGAATTTTAGACTGAAGGAATGGGCCACACTGTCATTCACTTGAATGACATCTTCTGTTGAATGACATCTCTAATGATGGTTACACTCTGTGTCACCTGTGGTAGTCTTCAGGCTACTCCCAGAGCGTCTCAGTGTACACTAATTCAAAGTGTCTGATTCACAGCTCATCTGTGTCCAGTCTCTTCTAACACTGCATCCATTCAGGGTTCTCCTCTCCCTTCTTGAAGTCCACGTGGTGTAGGTGGCAGCAGGGCTATTAGACCTCTGAATGTCTTCCCTGAGGAACAACCACTATCACTGTATATAAAGGGAAGTGCTTTTAATAAGAGCTCATCATTGCACTTGCAGTATTTATAGGCAGGTCTGTGTCCTTAAGATCTAGTTCTCATCATGTAAGAAAAGTTAATTAATGTGTTGAAATTTAATAAAAGATTAAGTCAAAGTGATTATGACAATAATAGAACTTAGTAGAATAGCATTTAAGGGTTATATAATTTTTAAATCATAATAAATTGTGAAGTTCATATGGGGTATTATTACATTTTTTTTATAATAAGCAGGGCACCAACAGAATAAGAGTTGATATTAATTTCTTTCAGCTACTCTACTTGATTAAAAATTACTTGTGCAGAGGCCAAGACTGGGATTTTTTTGGAATATGTGTTACTTATCAAGAATGTGGTATTTTCTGTCTGAGAGTACTTCTAGCCCACATAGACAAAAAGAGGGACAGGAGGAGGATTGAGGAGGGGAGAGACCGAGAACAGAGAATTCTACAATATCACGTGTATGTTTGTAATGCTTTTATTGTCTCAATCTAGTGCACAGGGTGTTTTTTCTGTGATTGCCACTTACAAATAAGCACAAATCTATACATTGACCTGCCTGGATCTCATATCTGTCAGGTAGGTAGTTATGTCAGTGCTTTCATTTGTGCTCTTAAGTGGCAGTAAACTGAATGCTGCAGATACAAACGGGGAGGGCTGGCCCAGGTCCTCTTCAAACCTTCCCTTCACAGTAGGATTTCCTTGCTTTTGGTGAAGCATTAATAAGGACAGCCGGCTTAAGTAACAGGCAGTAGGAGCGTGGTAGGCAGATCTTAGACACAGCCTGGGTATTAAAAGCTTAATAGCAGCAATAGCACAAACCTACTTGGTCTGCTGAAAATTTGCTGTAGCACCCTAGTCTGACTAATGGAGGGGGGAGATGGACAGGCACACACGTTTGTTACTTGAACACAGTCAAGACTCTCACATGTGAAGCTGGCAATGTTCTGGAAACAAGCACAGCAAGCACTACCATTATAACTACTACCAGTCTCTGAGCTGTTTTAAAGCTAGCTCAGATTTATATACACTTCAGTCAACCAAGTTCTTAACGTAGCCTTGGAGACCCTTCACAGTGCCCTTTAGATTTCTCTTGGTCATGCGTGCTGGTTGGGTTTTTTCCTTGTTTTTTTCTTTTTTTTTTTTTGTTTTTTGTTTTTTGTTTTTTCTTTTTTTCTTTGTTTTTTGTGTATGGTTTCTGTTTAGTTGGTGGTGATGGTGGGGTTTTTTTTAGCAAAGATTATGTGGAAAATTGCTCTATTTTGAATGTATTAAAATATAACAAAATAATTTTACATCCTCTTCTGCTCTGCCAGTTCCAAATGTAATGATGAATTTGCTTCTGAGCTTGAGTTTTGCATTGAACTCCTTGTGTGTTCTGACTCCCCAGCTGTGTTGCCAGCTGTGTTGCATGTAGCTGTACTGGTTTCAGATGGAGTTGCTTCAGAGCTTCCCTGTCCCTGGGGAGGAGAGATGCTGGTTAGGTGTGCCAGGAGAGCCTGTACATGTGCAGATTGGAAGGCTTGGGACCTAGTGAAAATTTTAGCACATGCCTGCAGATTTCTGGTGCTTGTTAGTGATAGCTGTAGTTAAGGCCTCACAATGGTAGAAATATGTGATTCGAAGGAAGGACTATTTGCAGACTTTGAGCTCTTGCAGAATTTTGCTGTCTTGATGTATTTGTCATTCCTGGAATTGTTCAAGACCAGTCTGGGTGGGACTTTGAGCAATCTGATGTAGTGGAAGGTGTCCTTTCTCATGGCAGCAGGGTTGGAACTAGATGATCAGTAAGGTTACATCCAATGCAAATCATTCTGTGATTCTGTGAGTTGCTGTTAGCTCTTTCTCCAGAGTTAGGACTGTACCAAACATAAAAACGAGCACAGACTCCTGTGGTTATGAAAGCCATTTTATGCTGAGCTGAGGATCAGTATATCCTTGGTAAAATTAGTTTAATAAGCAAGAAGGTGAACTTTTGGGAGGTCAAATGAGTACCACAGTAGCCACTCCACAGGTATGAGAAGTCTGAAAGGATATGGCTTGCTTCATCCTTTTAATATTTATCACCTAAATTGTGAAATAATATAAACCAGATCCTCGACTTTGGTAAGTTACCTTGGCTTGGTTACCTGCTGATCAGCTGTTCCAGCTGGAGATGGGAAAAGACTGGATCTTTCTGAATATCTCTGTGACAGCTGGTGATTGTGAGTGGTGAAGGACTTCAGGTTTTAACATGGTACTTTGGCCAGTGCAACATTCAGGTTTTTTTCTGTTAAGGAGCATTTCCCACCCTTACACTGGATAACATGGCTGTGTAATTACACTGTCTGCTTTCCAGAGTAGCCATCCGGGGAGCTGCGGGGAGCCTCCTTGTGGTGTTGGGGGTGGTAATGGCTAACTTCTAAAACGGGCTCTTTTTTCTGGAACCTATGCTGACTGCCAGGAGGAGGAACCTGAGTGCAGCTAAGCTAAAGGAGAATGTTAACAGCTAGAATGGCATTTCCTTGTATTCAGGAGTCTTGGGGAAAGCAGACAGGCCATATAGTGGCCAGGGTGACACTGCAGCTGGTTTCCTTACATTACTATATCCCATTACAGGTAGGTTTGTTCACTAATGATGAGCGAAAAGAAATAAAAATTTAGGTCTGGCAAGTCACTGTCAACCAGACATCCTTTTGCATCTTTTAAGGTGCAGAGCATAAGTATGAACTTACCTGTTAGGTATAGCAGTTTAAATGTTTTACGGAAGAAAATGTCAAGAGATCTGATTTTTCCCTAGGTGAACACAATTTGTCAGTCCCTCATTCTTTATCCCTTATAAAAAGTTTAACTAATAAAACCCTGGTAGAAAAGCTATTTCAGTTGAATACATCAGGCTGTGATCAGAAGGCAGATTTATTGATACATGAGAGTAGCAGCTTTATTTTGTTTCTTAATTTCATCCATATGTCAAGTAACTATAAAAGGTGGTTTTATTCTTTAATTAGAGCTTCATCAGAGGCATTTTAATTGCAGCTGTGCTCATGAAAACGGTAATTTGAAACACTTTTAATCTTGTGAAAGAGAGAACTGCTTGTGTGTATTCATAACTGTAAACCTGCTGACTTTGCTAACTAAAATATGGCACTGGTACCTTGGCTCTGTAGAGGTGGTGACACAGTCAGAAGAGCAAAACAAAGATTAAAGTGAGTAGGATCTCTGCCAGCTGCAGGAGCTTTACCAAGCTGTGAAGCTCCAGCCCACTGGAGACAGAAACACTGGTATATTAAACAGATCTCCACCAATTCCTTCAGAGCTCTAAGCCTACCTTTCATCTTGTCAGTTAGAACAAACCTTAAAAGAATTTCTATTAAACTTTGCAATTGGTTGTTGTCTAAATCATGGGTTCCAGAAAATGAAATAGGGTCATACATTGTGCAGCTAAACTGTGTAGAAATGGGAGAATGCTCCCTTGAGTTGATCTGATGAAAGGGAGGGTGCTTTTTGGTAGAGGTTACTCAGCATCAAGTAGAGCCCGACTCTCATTTTGTATGCGCATTTATCTTCTGCTGTCTCTCTAATTAATGCTGCTGTGCTGTGCTAGGCGAGAGGTGCAGGTACCTTTTGAAATGCTAATGCTCTGCTGGAATATCCTGGTTCTCTGTCAGCTCTGGAGAAGCTACAGCAGAGGTCAGCAGCAAAAGGTTAATAAAGATTCTGCCTCCCTGTGGCTTACCCACCTTCATACCTACAGAGACCACAGACTTCAAACAGTTGTCTGCTGTTCTGTGTCTTTTTTCCATTCCTTGCCACATGGGCTCACAGCCCCTAAGAACATTAAGTGATACGTTCTGTTCCTGTGTGTAGTCCATGTGTTTTTAGGATCTTCAATGCATTGTTTCTCTGCAAAATATTATGTACACCTTATCAGTGTAAGGGCTTGAAACCTGAAGGAATTATATTTATGTGTTTGAGATACTCAAGCATATTTTCACCAAAAATAAAAATGGTTTGCTCAGCAGCTGCCTCTGCAGGCAATCAGAGCCTGGGATAAGAAGCATGTTCAATAACTGTACAGAATCAATTTTGCCTTTCAATAATTGTGTTGTAATCAGATGTTCTGGTTTTCTCCTGAAGACTTATCTTCTTTATAGGTGTTCTTTAAATAATTTTTTATATGGCAATTCACTCCTCATGGCTAGTCATCCTACTTATAGCTAGTGTAGACACTTCTCTTTTGTGGCCACAAAACAGAATAACCATCTATAAAATGATGTGTACATAAAATCAGAAAAGAAAATGCAGGCCCAAACAGTAGAAGCATAATATAGACTTTTGAAAACCTGCAGATTTCCTCTTGTCTGCTTGGAACAAGTTGCTCAGGAAGGGGATAAATCTCTTTTCATTGCACTCATGACTCATTGTGTAGAAATGGCTCTAGAGGATTTCTCCTGCAAGCTACTTACTTCAGTTTGTAGCCCTGAAGAAGCAAAGGGCTTCTTCAAGCTCAACCTCCCCTGCAAAGATATTCTTCCCTGGTTTTGTAAGCATGTAAACAGATGCTAAACTCAGGGCAGGTACTTAAGGTACTCTGGTGAGAGTAAATAAGGAAATGCAAGCAAGGAAATCACAGTTAACATCTTTCACTGTGACAGTAACTTCTTACTGGTTGATTGTGCTTGACTTTTAAGTGTTCTTAGTGGTGTGAAAGTTCACAGAAAGGACAGCTATAGTTTAAATACTAGTCATTCAAACTGACTTTTGTAATTGAATAGTTCAATTTTCAATCCACACTACATTGTTAGTAACTCTCCGATTAGGTGGAAAATTATAATATGCGTGTTTCTAGCATTTCTGGTTGTTGCCTTGTAGCATCAACATCTAACTTGGGTGGCACTCCATGTGAAGCCCTGAGACTGCTATGGCTTCTAGTGCCATCTTTGCCACTGGTGCCACTGGCTTCTAAATCTCTTTGTGTAGTTTGTGACTGCTTTAAGTTAACCACATGTTAGACCACATCCTTTTGATTCTTCATATGTAGTACAAAATGTTAATTAATAATTTACGTTAATGTAATGGCTGCTTTTCTCATTTTTGAGCAAATTCTGCCATCTGTTGCTTTGACATGAAGAGGGAAAACTGGTTTTGAGGGGTCTTGTCAGCCTCTGTGTTCTCAGTGAGTCAGGTACCTTCACCTGTCAGAGGCTGCAGTGCTTATCTTCTCCCCCCTTTCCTCTGGCTTTGAGTCCTAGAAGACTGGAGTCTGGCACTTCCAGACAAGTATTTATGCTTTGTTTGCATTCAAAATCATGTGCTTGTGGGTGACTCGTGCTGAGGCACTGGAGCACTTTCTGCCAGAGACAATGTGCTGCCCTGAGCCATGCTGCCCTGTGCAAGGATGAAAACTCACAGCTCAGCTCCCTTACTCTAAATTCCTTTTGCCAAGGATCCAACAGCAAGGCATGGTGCTTGAGCCTGTGCAATGCTGAGTTGTGCTGAATAGCCTCAGCTTTCATTTGCTCAAAGATCATATATTGCCATCAGCTATACTTTATTTTAAGAAATACATGAGTCTATGAGCAATAAAAACAAAACCACAGGTACTTAGTGGCAGTCCCTGGGAGTTGCTTGTTCTGAGCATACTGAGTTTTTCATTAAGTATGTATACTTACCTGAACACAAGAGGATGTTCAGCAGCATGGCAAACAAGTGAGTAGTTCTTAAATCTCAGAGCATGACTTAATTTCATACTGTATCTATTTCATCTGGAGAAAAGTTTCAATTATTGACTATTAAAAAGAAAAATGCAACAGTTATAGCTATCATTAACTCTTACCTTTGTCACTGAGGGACAAGATATGGAGGCAGGGTATAAGCTTCTTCAGATTTGTAATGAGAATGGGAAAAAGTTGTCTCTCCCCTGTGGAAGATGTTCCCCTGATGTGTGCTTTGCATAGCAGTTTGAGCTGAAGGTAATATGTTCTGCAATTTATTTTAGGTACTTTTTATTATTTGCAAGGTGACACTGCATACCAGACAAGCATAAATGAATGCATTATTGCCTTCATATCTTCACACACTTTTATCTTTTTCTTTAAATCGTAAGGTTTGCAAATGAAATAATACTTACATGCTCTTTAACACTGAACTCTTTAGAAAGTAAGGAAGAAAGAGGCTGTTTTTCAAGGTTGCCTAATATTCCAAGTACTTTTAACCACATAACTATCTGACTGTAATATGCAGATATGCTAACAGTCTGTGCAAATAATTTAGGTTATCTGTGTATAGTTTGATGTATTCATATACTTGCTTTCTTTGTTAAATTTGTATTTACAGTGTCCTCCCCCCCCCCCTTTTTCTTTTTTGTTAAGTCTGAGTAAATCACATCTGGATTTATTGTAGAGTGTGAAATGCTGTTCAGGATTTGTTTTGTGTAAACAATTGCAGAATGAACATTAGGGTTTATTAAGGCCTTTGCAAAAGGCAGGGAAATAGTTGCGTTTTTTTGTCGATGTGTTTTTTTCTCTCCAAATGAGAACTGGCAGATCATTGTCAGTGCCACCCTACTACAAACACAGTATAGTGATAAGAGAGGCTTTGGGATCAAAACAGCAGTGATGGGAACCACATAGTCAATCAAAAGTTAGCTTAATGTCTTCAAGAGAGTCTTGATTGGGAAGTGGAAGGGTGGACAAGCTAAGGACTGGGGTTTAGCTGATTGCTAAAGCCTCCTGATAATAATAAGTTATGGAACCACTTGTGGCATCTGTTCAAGCCCAATCAAAACAAATTTCTTATCTGTGGTCAGCTTGAATCCATTAACTGTATCAGTGTTTTAGTGTTGGGCTTCTGAGCTGCAGGTGTGTCTGTTACCCTTTCTTGTGGTAACCTTGCAAGCAGTGCATGAGGTATTTGCAGATTGAATAGACATTAACTCTGAATATATCTCACTATCTAACATGTCTCCTTTATCCAGGAACTTACCTCTGAGCAGCTACTTGGAGCATCTGAATATGCTGCTCTGAGACAATATATAAAAGGCACTTGCTTCTGCTGTACATGTCTCTGAGAGTTCAAAAGGCACTTTGATCTTCACAGCAGATAACAGCATACTCTTGAGAAATTTAAACAGACTTAACACCTTTCTGATGAGAACAGCCCTCACTAACTCTTCCTGTCAAGGCATCAGGAGGGCAAGCTGAAAGTGCACCGTAACAGTTAGCACACACAGAGCATGAATTTTAGTTTGTTGGGGCTTTTTTGTTAAACTGGGGTTTTTAATGCTTGTCCTGAAGTAATGCTAGAGAGTTTTATCTTCTGTATTCCCAAATACTAGATGCTTACAAAAGTCAGTGCTGACTTCACTTCATGTTCAGTCTGCAGCGTTTTCTTGTCACTGATTTTTTTTCCACAGGGATATGGCTTGTGTGTGCCTATTAGTCCAGGGTAAGAGACACCCATTTTGAAATTTATTTTTAGTAGTGAAGAAAAAACATAGGGAACCCACTCTGTGCCCTCAGATGTTAGAGCTGGGGGACATGGTTTGTCTGCATGGGATTATTTTCTGTGCTGTAGCTGAAGGAATCAAAGGGTATGCAGATACTGCCTTGAAATGCTCATGTCTCTGATGTTAACATGTGTTTAAAAAAGGTTAATTGCATACAATTATGTGCTAAAGGAGCTGCACCACAAGAAAAGTCAATAGTACTAGGAAACTGTAACTTTGAATTAATGATAGAGCTGAGCAGTTATGCCCAAGAATTTTATTTAAGAAGGCAGCATGGTTTTTTTAGTAGAAACTGCTACGGTGTGCTGGTTTTGTGTGGATTTTTGTGGGTTTGTTTTTTTTTCTTTTTCATAACTGTGTGAAAATGCATATTTAACACTTCACACTGAATTCTTAAATGTGTGAATAAAGAAAATATTCTGATGTTTTAAATTTAACACACTGTTCATTAGTGTTGAATATTTAAAGACAATATTGCAGTGCCTATTAGATGTATTACTTCAAGGCAAAAGGCACAGTTGTGCTTGTTTAGCATAAGAACGTCAGACTTTAAATAGCTTCTATTTATTTTGTAATCTTATCTAATGATAAGAATCAATTGCTTTATGGTACTGGTGACTAAAAACTGATTGAGATGTCTGGAAACTGTGTCAAACTTTGTTTTCTTTTTTCCCCCCATGTTTTCCAGCCCAGCATCCTGGGAGTTTACAAAATTGCTCAGTCAACATTCAGCCTTTATCCAATTTGTATAAATCATCTAGCTCTGGGACCTATCTCTAAACTGCTGAGAAACAGCCTTGTCTTTTCTTCGTAATCTAGCTAAACCTTTAAAGGTTTCTTATAGAAACTTCGGGGGTTTTCTGGGTTTTTTTTTAAGTTACATAGATAAAAGATAAGCAGTCTGGTATGAAAATGCCTTTGGATCCTTATGTGAAAGTAATCCTGGCTCTCCTGACTCCATACTCATTTTAGAAGGAATCACTGTGATTCTAAAATACTCTGATGAGGAAAAAAAAAGTCCAAGCAGCAGCAAAAAGCAATAACCTAAATCCAAATAAAACAAACCCCTCAACATCCAGAAAAACCCAAAGAGATTGAAAAGAATAAGAAAAAAATCCAGTTGACCCAAACATTTGAAGATTTTTTTTGTTGCCCAGTGCCTGGTGTTATGCTTCTTGACAGCTCTAGAAAGGACTTAGTAGACTAGGCTGATCTCACATGAATTTTATACTTTCAGTCCAATTAGAATTAAAGTTTTGGCTCACTCCTGATAAATGCCAATATAATGCAAAAGAGAATCAAGCCAGCTGAGCTGGTCATGACCTTATATGCATATGATAATTAATAGCTAATGAGACTGATAAAATATGGTTCTGAAATGCAGTAGACTGTTTAGAAATTAAAATTTTAGATTGCAACTAGGAATTAAAGACACGTTTTGCCATCATGGGCAAAAAGTTAAACTCCTTCGCTAAAGGATGTGTGTCATATATGTCACTGAAATATGTCATCTTCAATACAGTTATGCGTCAGAATAAGAATTATTCATGAATTTGAGTTCAGAGGGTAGGAAAACATGAGTTAGACTAATATAAGACCTGGTTTTAATCAGTACTTTAAATAAGGACAGCTTTTTCAGCTTTTATGGAAAGGCCTTTCTTGTCTCTTATCTCCTGACATAATTTCTTCCACTCAAATAGGAATGAGCTTGATGTGTGATTCTCCCGAGCCTGTTCTCCTGAACTGGAGTCTGTACTCAGGAATAAACACAAAACTATACAAAACTATATGAATATACATGTACAAAACTATATGAAAATAAACAAGTGAAATCAGATTATTACAAAATATTCTTGAGTTACTTTAGTATTAAGTCGATTTTTTTTCCATTTACCTCTCTCTCAACTATTTCTCCTATTTCTATATCAGTGCTTATCTCTTGTGTTGGTTTGCATAGTGAATGAGCTACAAAGAGCATCCATCCTCCCTCTGAAGATAAAGCAGACACATTTTTTCATGTCTGTGAGGCAGACAGTGGAGTTGAGATTTACCAATTTTTAAATTCATCAGGCATGACTTTCTGAACTTTCCTTGTTTCTGGTGTTTCTAAAAGGGAAGCCGAAAAGAAGGAAATCTTCTCTTCGTGATCATTAATGGCAGGCTCAGACATCTCAAAATTTTGAAGTCCCCAGCCACAGTTCCTTATTCTCTTTAGTCATTTCTGGTTTTGTGGTTGCTCCAAGTGAGTGATTTAGAGAGGGTATGTTGAAAATGGACACAGAGCTTCCTGGCAGACGAGATGTATTCAGGAAGCACAGCCAGGAATCCCAGCAGAGCCCATGGGAGGTGCAGCTGAAATGCCTGCTCCTTCTGCTTGGAAAAATTCAGACTAGCTTTTTGATTGGAAATTGTTTTACTATGGATGAGAAAAAAGCTGTGACGGAGCACTTGATTCTTAGAAGGCGCTTTTCATTACCTAAGTCTTCTCCCACTTATGTCTCTTGAAACATTCAGGAGAAAGAGTTGATTATTTAAAAGCACTGCTATAGAGGCAAAAAAAAAAAAAAAAAAGGACACCTTTGGCTGTATCTACAGAATTACAGTAAGATAAGCAGCTTTTTCATCACAGTGGATGTCTATGTCATACCAAACTGACTTTCCATGACAATTGGCTCCTGTTCTTCCTGCCCAACCCACTGGAACACCTTCAGGGCTTGCATTCAGGGCCACCACTGAAATGCCTGAAGTGAGTTTATTTCTTCCTGATTGAAAAAGAGCCTTTAAAAGTAATCATAGAATAACAAATTGAAAGAGAATACCTGCACGGTTTTAGGCTTGTTGTGTTCAGTAAATTTTTCATTAGGAAACTCATGGAAAGGTAAAAACCATCTATTTAAATTTTAACTTTTGAAAGTGTGGTATTTTTTGTACGTTGGAAAGGTCAGTCTTTGCAATGAAGGAGTAAACCTAATCTTCTGTTTAGTTTTGAACCATGCTGAGGTATATGAAACAGCACTGAAGCATTTGCATTTCTCTTACTTGATTCCTGTGTCCTCAGTCAAACCCAAGTGCAGCAGGGACTGCGCTTCTCACTGCAGTGAGTGTGGGACCATCGCTTCTGGAGGGATTATTTTTAGAGCATGTCCTTTTATAACAACCTTATTATAGTAAGGAATAGTGGAGAACAGGGAATTTAAAATGCCGTAGTTGCACATGACTTAACTCAGGCAGTTGTACTTACCAACTTCTACTGGAGCAGCTTTCAGTTTTCAAAGAAAATGGGGGCCAGCGACCACACGTCTCTTTTGAAATCTTTGCACGGACACAGAACATGAGAATTTTGTAACTTTTACTGATATGAGAAGTTTCTAGACCCTGCAGCTTTCTTCTAAAAATCATGTGGTAGAAAAAGTATGTCCCAGTATAATCTACTTAATTCCTTGTAACACAGTTTAATCTGGAAACTAATTTGTTGATTAGTTTGAACTCTCATCCTCCTTGTAAAGTGTGGTAGCCCCATTGTAAAGTATGCTACCTGAAATCACAGCTTTACTTTCAAAACTCAGTGCAGCCTTATCTGTTGAGACAGTGGAAACACTCTCTCACCTGTCAGCTGCTTCTTAAAACTCAAGAAGTTGTGCAAGATGGGAAGCTGTGTTGAGTGTTTCAGGGGGCATTGTGTGTTTTTTCAAAAGTATTCTTAAACCGTTCTTGCTATAGCACAGTGAATGTTTCATTACAAATTTGATTTGAATTTATACAGTAAATATTTTTAAGCATTCTGCAGTTAAAAAGCTACATGTGGCAAGATAAGATAAACATGACAATTTTTTTTCCATAGGTTTGCAGCAATATTACTGCATGAATGATGGTTAGGAGTTGAAATTAGGTTCATGTGAGTTAAAACTCAGTGAGCATTTAGTTTCCATATTTTGTGAGTATTTTTAATAATCAGGAAGAGTAGAAATGAGATGACATCACTAACAACTAAAATACAAATCCTTGAAACATTTATGGCATACCAGCTGTCCAAGAAGCATCATCATCATCATCTTCTGACAAATGATATCCTCTGAGGCTTGAAGTACAGCACTCAGATACGCTATTTCAAACACTTTGCTGACTGAATGATACATTTGAAAGATATTTGAAAGTTGTCTTTCTAGGACCAGGCAAATGCAAGTCTTACTGACCCAGAGAGATATATAACTATCTAAGCAATATGCAGCTCCCTCAGCAAAGGGACAATAGATTTACCAGTTTTACATTTTGTTTGTTTCCTTATTTTGTATCACCTCACATCAGCTTGTTTTAACGTGCTTGTAAGGAACTCATATTCCTTTTAGAAGTTTAATGCTTGTACCCCTTAGTACTCTTGAGAAAATAAATATTAAATATGGTAAGATGGATTAATTTTTCATTTCACTGCTCATTGCTTTCCTTTCAGCTTCTTGCCTGATTACATCAGTGGTGATTTTGATTCCATTCAGCCTGAAGTCAAGGAGTACTACAAGGTCAAGGTAAAATAAATCCCTTTGAGTTTTTGTCTGATAGAGCATTGTAAGATCCAATCCATTAGTGCTCCCCTTGGTCATGAAGTGATTCTGGCTCCGTTGCTTCCTTTGAGGCTCCAGCTGTAAGCACCTGAGAAGCTCAGAAGTTGTGCTTTGTGGCACTGTACCAATGCTTAAAAAAAACCCAGGAGATGTGGTACTGCCCGACTCCTGCACAGGGTGAATTTTCATAATATCAGGCGATGAAATAGATCATATGTTGGCAGAGATTACAGCATCCAGAAACTAGAATAAAACTTCCTGAAAAATCTATGACTTCTTTTACATGGTGAGATACAGAGAAATAAAGATTAATTTGCCATGATTTTCACCTAGTGGGTACCCACATACTTTTTAGAGAGTTTCTTGGTGTGCTGTTTGTAGGATATGACTTTACCTTTTTAGAGGAAAGCTGCAGATGGAGAAATGTGTCTCTTCCCTCAACCACTGACCCAGTGAATTACAGCCAACTACTTCTGTTACACTGGTGGAGTGCCCTCCTTAATGAGTTATTGGATAAATTCCTGCTTGTGCTAATTTATTTCCAGCATAAATGTCAACTCACTTTTCTCAGGTCGTAGGGCTCAAAGTTCTGCTTTTACCTGACTCTGTATTTAACACTTCACCTGCCTACTTGTTTAGACTTTTGTGGTGAGCACAGTGCTTTACCCTGGCATCTTGAACAACAGGCTTCTGCAAATTCATAGTTTGCCTTGACTCTGAAAGCCCAGTTTACCTTTGCAGAAGGCTGCGCTTGAAAGAGCAGCAAATGTTTGGTCCTTCTGAGGTAGTTGACTTAGTCTGCTTCTAATTCATGTATAAGAATGAAATTTGCCTAAAATCTTCCCTGGTGGACTTGGGATCAAATGGTTAGAACAAAAGGTTTCAGACTATGAGGGGAGGGCTTGAGGAGTGTGTAGAGCAGGGTTTTAGTCTCTCTTTGAGCACTGTGGGGTTTTATTTCCATATTCTACCCCATATTTTGGAATGGAGAAATGTGTGCTGGCTGTTCATCTCTAGGAGAACTGCTCAAGGAAAATGCTCAGAAATCTTTAAATTACAGCTTGGAAAGTGAAAACAAAATAAAAAGCTTTGGATTAATACTATTTGCTACAGACTGATTATTCTTGATCTGTGAATAAATGAATTCAAGAAGTATTTGGACAACACTCTTGGGCACTTGGTGTGACTCTCGGGGATGCTGTGCAGTGCTGGGAGTTGGACTCACTGATCTTTCTGGGTCCTTTCCAACTCAGCTTCTTCTGTGATTTTGTGAGTCTGTAAAAAGGGAAACTGCAAAATGCACTATTCTGTTTGGCATGGACATGGGCAACCTCACAGTATCAGCACGGGCTCGGGATGAACAGATGCAGAGCATCCTTGGGGAGAGGGACCTGGGGGTGCTGTGGATGGGAGGCTGGACATGACCCAGCCATGGGCACTCCCAGCCCAGAGAGGCAAACGTGTCCTGGGCTGCATCCAAAGCAGCGTGGGCAGCAGGGCAGGGAGGGGATTCTGTCCCTCTGCTCCTCTCTGCTGAGACCCCACCTGCAGTGCTGCATCCAGCTCTGGGGTGCCAGCACAGGAGGGACATGGACCTGTGGAACAAGCCCAGAGGAGGACACCAAGATGATCAGAGGGTTGAAGGGATCAGGAGATGAGAAAAGGCTGAGAGAATTGGAATAGTTCAGCCTGGAAAACAGAAGGCTTTGGAGTGACCTAACTGCAACCTTTCACTACCTGAAGGGAGCCTAAAAGAAAGATGGAGACATTTTACAAGATTATAGAATGGCAGGACTAGTGGGAATGGCTTCAAATTGATGGTAGGTTTAGATTAGATATTAGGAAGAATTTCTTTACTGTGAGGGTGGTGAGACACTGGAACAGGTTGCCCAGAGAAGCTGTGGATGTCCCATCCCTGGCATTGTTCAAGGCCAGGCTGGATAGGGCTCTGAGCAACCTGGCCTGGTGGAAGGTGTCCCTGCCCATGGCAGGGGGTTGGAACTTGATGTTCTTTAGTGTCTCTTACAACCTGAACCATTCTGTGATTCACAATTAATGCTTATATGAACAACATGCTGTAGATAAATCCTACCAAAGAATGCAAGTTAAGGATCATTCAACAGAGAGAGAGGAGATGGAAGAGGTGGGAGGAGGTAGAACGCAGTAGGGATAACCTTTTTTCACAGAGATTACTTTTCTGGCCATGGAATCCTTTTTGTCAGCTTAGTTGCATCTTACTGGCAATGCTCAGTTGACATCTCTATGAACACATAGTGAATCATTCATGTTCATACAGACTTAATACATCTGTGCAAGGACTGAGCTGATAGGCTGTAAAGGAGGAAGTAATTCATCAGGATTTAAAAGGTATAATGAACAGCATCATCTAGCCAATAGAATCCTTGCCTGGGGTCTTCATACAGACTGAGGAAAATGCAGTTAGACTTCAGAATTTGAAGTTTGGGTGTACATGGTAGGAAAAATAATTTTTTGCATTTTTAAATTAACTTCCCATAATCAGAAAATTAGAATGGTAAATATTGGTGAGTGTCTAAGGAGATTTTGAGAAAAAAATGTAGTAAAACACAGAAACTGGAGAGAGGTGTATATTTCTTCTCTTGTGAAGCATCTTGTTCGTTAAACACCCTCTGTAGTCCAGACAATTTCCAAAGTCACTGTCTTTTGGAAATGCTGTATGTGTTCATGATTCAAAATATATTAGGCTACTTAAAACAGGCTGTGGGAGAACTTCAGGTGAGTAGAACAGTGTAGCACCATTAACTTTAGGGAAGCATCATGTTGCCAATTAGGGTTGCTTCCCATACCATCCTTCCTTATTCTCGTGCAGATTACACCAGAGACAAAGCAAGCCATTATTATTAGATATTATTACTGTATTGTTTCAAGAATTCTCTTTTATCAATTGTTTTTATCATTTTATAAAAGCTACCTATATTAGCAGAAATCAATGCATTGTGACATTTTTACCTATCTGAAGATACCGTGCCACTGCTTAAGAAGAGTTACTTTTTCATGGTAAAACTGGGTGTTAATTATTGAGGCATAAAACACAATCATATGCAAGTGTTTGTGTCAAAGTAAGTAGTGAGGTGTATTAAACTCAGTGCATGCAACCAATGTTTGTGGGAAGCAAACTAGCTCTTTTGTCAACATCAGCACACAGTAACAGCCTGACTCTTCCTCAAACCAGCTTCACACCAGGACATTGTTCCTGGACCCAGAAGGTTTTCTACCTCATTTAATTTAATCTTGATGAAAGCAAGATTTTTGTCACTGCAGGAAGACATGACATACATATTTACGAAGCCAAGGGGTTTTACTGAATGGGATATATTTAAGACAGTTGCTCTGGTGGGGTTTTTTTGAGTAGGGATTACCAGACAAGTGTTTCCATTTTCTTTTAGGAGGACAATCACTATTGTATTGGGGAACCTTATTTAAATAATGTCCATAAGCATGAAGCAAATAAATCCATTTTATCTCTGTTAGGTGTAATATGCCATAGTGAAGAGATCTAAAGGCAAAAGTTCTTTTTTGGAAAGTAACTGTGTAACAGACTTCGGAGTGGGATGTGTAAGGGAGGAGTTAGGCATTCCTTTTGGGAGAGAATAAGTAAACGTGTCAGAGGTTATTCACCTTTACTTTTTATTTTCTGTGGGTTTGGTTCTTCCTCTTTGGCTTGTCAAGGAGGTACTTGTAGTCTTCCATTGAAATTTATTAAAATATTAGAGATGCTTTCCCCCATTTCTTAAAATTAAATAATGTTGAAACTCAATAAAACTGCACCACAACTGAAAATGAAATGTCGTGTTTAAAATCTCTTTTTAAAATCATATTGCACTATAAATGAAGGATGAAAAATAGCAATTTAGTATTTTTTATTCTATGTATTTTCTGTCATTGTTAAAATAGAAATGGAGAAGAGGCTATGTGCTTTCATGATAAATATGCATGTTCATGTGATCCCATAATAGATGCACTGGCATTCTTTCTCTGCACAGTCTGAAGTGCATTGGAAATGACACTGCACAAAGCAGGGAGGATTTGTGGTGATATTTCTGTCATTGCAGTTTCATCTTTTTGTTGCTTTAGCTGAATGTTTCTATTATTGAAACCTTTTAAACATTGCTTTGAAGTTAAAGCAGCCATTTGTATTGTTATGCCTCAAACAAGGTTCTGTTTCTGAATTCTTAAGTCCAAAGACATTATCTAAAATTACACCAAATCTGTACTTATGCCTAGAAGCAGAAGGTTGAATCCAATGCCCTTTGAAATCCAGGCTATGCTATTTATTAAAAATCTGTTTTGGCTTTCCCACCAAGCAAACTCCATGTGCCTTGAAAGGCTGCTGTAGACATAGTAGGCTCTACTTCAAATCTGTAATTAAATGCTGTGAACTTGTTGACAAATTCACCTCTTTTCCTATTCTATTGTCTTTTTAAATCCTGTAGAGCTGCTTATTTTTGCAGGTAGTTCTGCAACTGTAGCACTTTCCTATTTTCATTTCCAGGGCTAATGGTTATCAGGGCTGTAAAAAGTTTAACAGGTAGAGTGTAGGTATTGTATTTTTGTTCTGTGAAGATGCACCTATAATTAGATTTACAAAGTATATTGGTAACACTGATGTAGTGCTTTTACGTCTCTCTAACTTCTACCCTTTCTGGATAAACTGCCTGTTTTAGGCCATGTTCCTTGTTTGCTTTCCAAGACCAAACTTTTAAAAAAATTTGTGAAATCACAGTGTTAATTGATTTGCCTTAGTTATACTACCATAACTTAAAACAAAGAAAACCATTAAGTTTTTATGTGACTATTTTAATTTATCTTTTATTCCTGAATGTTACATTTTTTTCTAGTACTAATTTTTAGTATAGGCTGAGACTTCAGATATTAAAATGCTTGACTTATTTACAGCATTCTTGTTAGACTGAACAGTTTTCTAAGAAAAACATGGTTCATTTTAGGGCCTGATTTCTTTGTGAAATGTTTTAAGGCTTCGGAAGGAACTCTAAAAATTGTGCAAGTGGATCTGAAACAATTCAGTATTGCTGTTGGACTGGCTACTTCTGCTTGACATTCACTACTTAAGCTTTCAAGCAATCCCTTGGTTAATTTGTTCTGCTCATGACATCTTTGACAAATATAAAACGTGCTATGACTGCCTCAGCTCTGCTTCTGCTGTGTTGAGGGTGCCTAGTGCCACTTGGATTTAGATCCAAGTTGTAAGTTTTTTCTATTGATGCACATTTATTGAAAGAGCCTTAGCGTCTTAATATAGATAGAGATTCTGCAAGCCAAAACTATTTATAACTCTGGTATGGTCCTGCTATTAATAGTTCAAACTGTATATGATTGTATATGCAATTTAGGATTTTAGACTGGAAGCTTTCTGTATGCCTTAGTCATGTAATTATTCAACAGGAGCTTTCATAAATGGTTCAATCCTTGACTAGTATGTCAGAGGTCTTGTCAAGATTGTGTTTCCAAGTGACTTGTCTAGGTGAATCTGGTTATGTGGATGTCTTATTCATGCTAAATGAAACTAACAGTATCTCAGCGTTCCAGATATGTCATAAATTTGTAAGAGATTCTGTGCTTGGTGGCACTTTTGTGAAGGTGAACATGACAGACAATCACACTAGGTCAGATCAAAGGTTCATTCAGCTGGGCCAGAACAGAATACTGTTGAAAGCAGAAGTATGCACAATGGGGCTTCTTTGATACACTTTTTCATCACCCTCTAATGTATTAAAGATTTCCTACATCAGAGGTGATGTCTTTGCGTTTAATAGCTTCACAGATTGATTTAGTTTTCCCCAAAATTAGTCTACTCCCTTTTCTTCACACTACATTGATGAGAATGCAAGTATCCACAAAAAACAAACAAACAAACAAACAAACAAATAACAAAAAAAAACCCCAAACAAACAAAAACACATTGGCAATCCGTAGTTTGTTTACGGTTAAGAAAAATCTGTCTTTTGGATGGTTTTTTGGCTTTGAGCTCTACTTTTTAATAGTTATATTTGAGTCGCCTGAATTCTTGTATTGTGATTAAGAGTGGATAAAAATAGATCAACCACCTTTTCAGTGTTGTTCTGCTTTTATTGAAAGATTGTGCCTAGGGAATGGAATTCCCATAGGTATGTAGGGGTGTGTGCACACAGGTAAGCCAGGGAAATAAGGCATATGCTGTCAAATTTACAGCTTAAAATTATGTACAACCTGTATAGATATGTTATATCCTGCTGAGTTAATATATATAAAATGTCTGGAAAGTTCTGTTGAAAAGAATCTTTCTTAAAGCAAGGGATTTCAAGACTCCGAGCTTGCGCTGTGCTGTTCTTTATGGGCCTTTAAAACAATCCTCAGAAACTCTCTGTCCAGTTCTAGATCACTCTTTACTCTTTCACTAAGATAGCAGCTTACAAAAATCTGGATCTGTTTAAATGCAGATGAGATTCAGGAGGAGGGGGCAGGGAAGTCAAAACAAATTCAATTATGCAGGCCTGCATCTTTCTAAGTAGTGTGTGTTCTTTCTATCTGAGTTGCATATTACTTCTTTTGAACCTGAAGAAACAGCTAAGTCATACTTCTGTTGTAAGATCAATGTAATATCATTGAGATTTTGAGAGTTGCCATATATATTTATTAGAGCCTGACTCAGTCCCTAATTTACCCAGGAGGTTTGAGAATTGAATTTGGCCAAATTCTCATGCCTTAAAGAAAGTATTACTCTATTTTCCTTTGCAGTATTTTGCAGCTTGTAATTTAACTTTTGGAGACAGTATATAGAAATTAAGAGATCAAACTTTTCTTAGAGATGGTTTGTCTTTCTTTTGCTTAGGTTTGAAATGACAATTTTCATGATATGAGTTGCTTGCTTTCTTCTTGCAAGTGCTTTAGCTGAAGCTCAACTGCTTGACAGTAGAATATGCAAGAAAAAGTGCACCATATAACAGAAATGATGGTGGTGGTATTTTTTGTCTTGCATCCAATTTCAGTTTAATATTATGTTGCAGTATAAGATTTATTTCTCCCTTCCATTGGTTATGGCCCGAGGAAGGGAAAGGGTAGAATCTATATTGCATTAGACATTTGAGTTACTTTCAAGAGTTTTAAAATATTTAATCTGGTGTTAATCTCCGAAAGAAGTCATTACTCTGATCTGTCAGACTGTAATGGAGAAAATAACAGAAAAGTTTAAAAAGTAGAAATGCACTGAATTAACTTCATTTCCAGACAACTTAATCTGGAGAAGGAAATTGAACAGGTATTTTGTCATTAAGCTTCTTCATACGAAAGAGACAACTTTGATATGGTACTAGAGGTTGAAGACTCAGATTATAGGTCATTTTAGGTGTAAATGGAATTTATAGATTCATTGGGGTTTTTTAGAGAAATTAAGAGATAATTGTTCCCAGAGCACAGGGCTCAGTGCCCTTTGCATGTGGACTCGTAATTAGAACAGACTCCGGCAAAGCTGCAGAACCCACAAGCTCATGGCTCGTCATCATGCTGCAAACTCAAGTTCATCCCAAATGTCCTGTGGGATTTATGAGTTGATTCTGTTGGGTGGCAGCTCACGAGCCAGCGAAAGCACAAGTCTGGCCAGAAACATATACTCAAACGTAATCATTAACCAAGGAAAGAGATCCCTAAAATCCTGCTGTTAAAATTCTTAACTATTTTAAGAAGCTGACAGGCTGACAAGCCTGTACAAATTATTCTATTGTGCATCTTGTCGAAGTGCAGACAGCTCTCATTTCAGAAGCAGAGTGGAAAGATGCAATCTGTTGCTTATTTGGGGGGTGGGCTGGAGGACAAGGAGAAGGAAGAGGAGGGCAGGAATGCTGCTGACATGCTTTGAGGGACTTGTAGTGAGTGTGTTGGGGAGTGGGTTCCCTTGCTTTAGGAATGTGTGGGCTACTCAGGATCATTCTCCCTCACCTCCACACTCCAGAGGCAGATTCACCAGGGCCACCATAGCCTTTGCTTCTTCATCTTTGACACAACTATGAACTTAAAAAGGTACAATAAATTTTCACACATGACCAGGGATGGCATGTCTTAACTTTACATAAAGTTACCCTTGTGATGCTTATACTTCATGTACAGAAATGCAGTCACAAAACCTCTAGGATGACAGTCCAGATGGAATAAGGTTGGATTTGTTCTGTTTGTGTTCACACAGATAGATGAGTGCTCCAACAGCCACCAAATGGAAAAGAAAGAAAATCATGTGTATTGTCCAGGCAGAGAGGTTAAATGCTTTTTAGCTTTACAGTGAGACAAAGAATGAGCTAAAGCTGCCAAGTTTTCACTTGCCTGTATTAGTTCACCAAGCTGTGGAAGTGTAAGGTTAGTTATAAACCAAGGCAGAGGTAGAGTTCAAAAGGAAAATTCAAGTGCAGCTTCTGAAGCACAGATAGTTATTTTTACTTAACTGGATTTTGAGTTGGTCAAAAATATGCAAAATACAAGGTCTGTTTTTATAGCTGCACTCAGTGCAGGATGGTAAAAGTTATATTCAGATATACCAGGAAGAAACTTAATTAAGATGTAATTTTTGAAAGAAGATATTAGTGGCAGAGAAATACCATTGCAGGGGGTGCAGGAGAATGAAAGTACTCCAGTTCTGGCAGCTTTAATTACAGCTGGGCAGAGAAATTTCTGCAAATTGGAGTATTTCTCATACTTACCTTTTGTTGTACTTTCTCCTTTTAGTTTTCTGACTGTAATATACTTTTGGACCCTTGCTGTTTTCCCTGTCGTCAGCAAACTCATTTGAAGCTCTGTTTTTCTGTTTAATTCTGCTGTTTTCCTTGAGTGCTCAGCAGAGTCCAGCAAACAGGTATTGGATGAAGCTTTGGTAAGCTGATGTGCAGGAAAATCAGCTGAAATCTGGCCAGTCTTAAGACTGAGATAGTTTGCATTCTGGTGTGCTGTTGGGTTCCCTTCAATTGAAGAAGCTGTGATGATCTTTGATAAAACTTCCATAGGGGAAATAGGTTTGGAGTTACAATCAGAAATGGAAACAGTCCCCTATGTGATGACATGAGTTAAAAGAGAAAAATGAAACGTTGGGGAGAGGAATGAAAGCTGAAGAAAAAAGCACAGACTCTTGAAAAAGTTAGGAGAAGGTAAGCATTTTAAGAGAGAAAAATAAAGGTAGGAGCAGGAAGCAGGAAAGAGAACTGGATAGAAATAGAAAAATTTCCCAGACACATCAGCAAATTAAATCTGCTGTCACTTTTTTGCTCTTGTGAAGAAGTGACTGGGATAAAATAAGCACACACACATGGACACCATATTTTTTTAATCTAAAAGTAAGATTTTCAGTTTATTAGGAGGGAGTGCAGAGTGGTTGGTTTTGGTGGTTTTCTTTGTTGTTATCTAAAAATCTTTTTGTTTGACGTTAAAATGGGACTTTAAATACATTCATTCCATCCTTGACTAAACTTTGATGGGAGAATCATCTGTGAAGAATAAAAAAATCCTACAAGGAGCTAAAAATGTAACAAACTACAATGAAAGTTTAAATGTATTTACAGTAAATTTACAGGCATTAAGATTATTTTGTCCAAATTCTGCAGCGGGTCCTGTTGCAATGTATAATTTGTCCAAACAATCATTAACCCAATTGAAACAACTAATTCAGTAAGCACTTACTTTGCAGTTAATTGATAATAACCCTTCAAGTAAGCAATAGTCAATTCACCAGAAGTTGCTGGTTAACATTACCAGAATCAGTTAATCAGTTAACAGTCTTTGGGACTTTAGGATACATTTCCTAGTGGAAATATTAACCATTACAGTAGTGGAGCACACTCAAGCCTCAGAGCATGTTCCATATCCTGTATTTTTTGCAGATTCTTGGAGCAAATAAGTGCACTCATGAATACCTGCAGCAGTGCATTTCTGATCTGGTACCAACAGCTTTCACAGCTGAATGTGGGGAAGGTCTCCAGAATGATTCAACAAAATCTTCTCCTCAATAAGGTTATCTCCTCAATAAGGATATCTTGACTTCCAGACTAGAAATGGGCCATATGGGTGGAGGAAACTGAGTACCACAGCTCAACTTCCATTATATTCTCCCACTCGTAAGATAAAACAAGAGAAAGGGTTGAGGAGGTCTGACATGCCTTTAGGTGGTTTTCCTTCTTAAGAGCCCCAGTGAGATTCCAAAAGAGCTCTGATGCCACCTGACCTTGAGCAAGTGTGATCCGGTCTGAGGGGCAGGGTTTTGCAATGGACATTTTTTCAACAACAGTGGAACCAATTCTCGCATATTCCAACTTAAAAATATGTTTGACTTGATCTTGGACAGGGGTGAGGAGAAGTTTTCAAATACTTTTTGTAATTTGTTGAGTGTTTGGACAAGCCAACTTCTCTTCTCCCCAGGCAGTTATGGATTCAAGCACATGCCTTTCCTTTGCTTACTGAGTTTCTATATGCTTCGGTCCTTGTGCCACCCTCATTGGACTGCCCTGGCTTGGTTTGCAGCCCTGGGCTGCACACAATGACTGCCAAAGAGCCACTCCCATGATCCAGGAACAGTTAGAAACAGTCCAGCCAAAAGAGACAGCCTTCCCTTCCAATTGTACCATTTCTGTGGATTTTCACATACCCTGAAATACAAATAGCTGATTGTGGCCACACTCAGTTTCTTTCTGCTTTGCTTCCCTTCTGTAGAAGAGCACATTTCTAGCTGTGAACTTTCAGAGTTTCAGTGCCTTAAATGCAAAACAACCTTCTTGCTTCATTGGAAAGTCTTTCCGAACAATTTTTCATCAAAAAATAATTGGGTTTTTTTCCAATTGACTGTAGTTTGTGATGAAGTGTTGATTGTAGTCCTTAGCATCAGGCTTTCAAATAAAGTTCCCATCCAAGTCAATGCCAGTTCTCTGGTTGTGCAGGATTTTCAGAATGGGCCCTCCCCTGGTCAGACATAAGCAGAGAGAAGGCCAAAAGCCATGGTAAGATCTCAGTTCATGTCTTAGAGTTGATAAAAGGAGGTAACTGATGAATTTTCAGCTGATTTAGGAGAAATTATTTAAGACAGATTTATGACAAATGGTGAGGCTTTCAGGATTTTATGCAGGGAAACAGATTACACTGTGCTAGCAGTGAAAGTCAGTGATTCTCCAGTGGTTGTGTCCTCCTGTTCTGAATGCAGGATGGCCCTGTGTAATGTTTTGATTTGTCAGTGCTAGTCTGAATGCCTTGCAGACCTGAAGTTTGAGCAGATTCATAGGTAGAGAATCAAAGTGATATGAGAAAGAGAATAATTGCATTTGACATTTTTTGACAAGTTCTTCTTGAACTTTGTTCTATACAGTATGAAAACTGTAAGTGTGGGTTGACAGCTTATAGATGCCTTGGGATAACTCAGAACTCCCTGTGGCAGGAGGAAAGTGTGGTGGACTGGTTAGATTTGGGAATGAAATAGCATGGAAAGTTAAAGTGCTCCTTAGGGAGCACTCTTTATCACTTATGTGATGTACTTTTAGCAACAAACTCAAAATGTTTTGAAGGGTTAGGGTAAATCTGATATAGTTTGATAAATGCTGAGAAAATTTGTAAAGATGAGCTGTCCCCACATCATATAACTGGTGGTTACACTGCCTCTCTTTAGTTAAATTCACTTTTAAAGAAATTCAAAGAAAGATACTGTAAGGTCCAATGCCTTCCAATCCTGTTATCTGTTAATTGACCAACTATTTCTTTTCACTACAAACAATCCCACTCTCCTATCTTACTTTTTCATCACTACTTCCAGTGATTCACTGATTTAAAATAATGGCTTCTGAGAGTTTTGTCTGAGATATGAATAAGGAGCATTATAGTTGAACAAAAAATCTGAATTAAAACAGGACAGGAGAGCCAGACTTTGAAACTGCACCTTCAAAAGTGCATTCAGTGAATGCATTTGTGTAATAATGAGTGGAGCAGTACACAGACATGCTTTCTAAATGTCTCCCATCCTTGAATATTATATTGATGAGGCCATGAAATCCCAGACATTTCAACCTCAAATTATATGCCTGAGCATAGAGAGCCCAACTTTGGTCTTTGGTGATTCAGTGGAAGGGTGTTTAGGATGTAGTTTACTAGGACTGCAGGCAGCAAGTGTGGTGGGACAGGAGGTTTCTTCCAGTTGCTGTGTTGGCAGATAAGCCAGTTGCTGAAATCTGCTTTGTCAGACACTTGTATGAGTATCTGATTTAGAAACATACAGTGCCATCTACCTACTTTGAAGCAGTTAATAAATATTTAGCAACTACCTTTTGTATCAGTATCACAAATTTAAAACAGCAAATCTGATTAAAAAGATAAAACCACAGGCTTTATATTTCCCTAAATTCATACCTTTCTCTTGAAAAGTAGACCTAATTGAAATTTATTCTGTGGCATTTTCCTAATAAATTTCTCCATTTGGTTTCAAATTATATATAGTAAATAAAAAATAATTTTAAAATATGAATTGCTGAAAGCTAAGGAGAACAGGCAGAACTGGCCTCCTTACTAGCTCAGCATTTGAATCTAAGCTAAAGACGTTTTTGATAGAGGGTTACTGAAAGATTTATTATTATTATTACTATTATTACTATTATTATTATTATTTTATCACAATCATTTAACTTCAGTTCAGTGCTTAGATTTGAAAAAAGTAAAATGGTTTATTTTTTCTTTTAGTGTATGAATGAAAATGAGTTTGATGAGATGATGATAAAGTACAGAAGGGCTTGGTGATGGGAAGTGATCAACATTATCTCTAGCTCCTGCATTCAACCAGTAAATCAGTTAATTTTTAAATGCAAAATGTGGTTAGATAAGCATATTTGTGTCTCTGTAGTGTAGGATATGAAATTGCTTTATTAGTAAAGGGTAAAGACACAAATTGGGGACTAGAGCATGGAACAGAGGGAAGTACAATAATATGTGGATTGGAGTGGTGGTCAACACGTGTAACCCAGCTAGAAAATTGGATAAAGTCAGCAAGGAGTAACTAAAATGCTTTGTTGACTATTGTACAAGAAACTTGGCAGCAAAATAGAAGTACTAAGCCAATTATTATTGCTTTGCAGATAGATCTTTACATCTTTACTGGAAATACAGCGAAGTGGCAGGCAAGGATTAAATAGAAATATTATATTATTAAAAAGAAAAGGTTAATGTGAAATTACTTTGTATGTGTATGATAAACTAAAAATAAGGTCAGCTGGTTTGTGCTCATGTTTTGGGGCATGAGAGGGAAAATGCAATTTAAATGCTAAAACCCAGTTATACCTGATTGGTGGATGGCAGATAATATTTCAGTGTGCAGTCTCTGAAGAAATGAGATTATGTGGTATTTTCAGTATTGTTCTGGTAGACAGTAAAACATTTCTGATACATTTGGGGACCAAAGTAATTTCTGGATAGAATGATCAGAAATTGACTTGTGAACTGTGGAGATGAGCAATAAGTCTGTGAGGTCTGCACTGTACTTCAGTTTTGGGGGTTTATTTATAAATCTTATGTATTTCAAAAGGAAAAAACCTTGTGTAATTGAAAACAGAAGGCCACCTGTAGAGGAACTTTTGCACTAAACAAAAGGCAAATTTTCATCCCTTTTTTCTTAACTTCTACCTGGAACCGGTTTGTAAGCCAAAGGTAAAAGACAAGGAAGACTTCAAATATAAGTATGTAAACTCGGAAAAGGAAACTAAGAAGTGTGAAGCATGGAAGGGGAGAAGGGATGATGAGCAAAACCACAGGTGAATTAGAGCTCTCTTCTGGCTGCTCCACAGGTGGCAATGGGTGCTTCAGTTACCTAGAAAATTCAAAAGGGTGAAGTCAAACTGACTCATGAGGGCAGTATGGTTATTGAAGATAATATCCATGGCAAAACAAAACTTACCCAAAGCTTTGGGAAAGAGGACAAGAGGGGAAGTTGGGGAAGAACACACTGGCTAATGGGAAGAAGCACATGGAAGTGAAAATCACTGTTATCAGAAATTGCCAGCCATACACTGGACGATAAAACTGCTCAACCTCCTGGTACCATCCTCCTTGGAACAGAAAAGCTGGGTTGGGAGAATCAATATCCAAATATCACACAGAGCTCAGGCTCACAATCCCACGTGTGGGAGAAGAGTCAGTCTGAATGACGTGTGTCATTTCATTGTATGACAGCTGCACAAGCAGAGGGGATCCCCTGATGAAGGAAGGCTTCACAAGCAGCAGCAGGATTTCTCTCAGGACCACTGTAGTATGCCATCTCTGAAACACTGCATACGTCTCTGAAAACCCATCTCCAAAACACATGAATGTGAGCCTGAAACAGACTCAAAAAATACCTGCTAAAGTGAGCAGGAGCCTCAACAGCCTGTTTTGTGAGAAAAGGCTAGAAGAGCTTGTATTGTTTAGCCTAATGGATATAAAGGTAACATAAATATATAAAGGGCTAAACACAAGGGAGAACATAAAAAAAGTCTTCATTTCAGATGCATTCAAATAAAATCAGGCTGCAAATTATGTGTGCTATTATCCATAGGTTGTAATTGGGGCAGAAGCTGTTTTAAACGAATGCTAGAAAGTTTGTGAGAAGGATGTCCTCCTATCAGGGCATGTTTCCAGTGATGGTACTGGATTAAATTTGATGAGACAAGAGTATCCTACCTGTCCTAGATTTTAACTGAAATCTTTAGCTGCTTTTAAAAATGGGAAATAGTGGTTGTGGCCACTATTTATTTTGATTTCAATTTCCATCTGAAAGCAGCTTGATTAAAAAATAAAGGAAAATACTCCAAAAACTGAGAAGCATCATTCATCATTTTCTAGAAGAATAAAAAGATGCATACAATTAATAAACTGACTAAAGGCATACTTAGAGTTTTCTGGGAAGGTAAATGTGTCATTTAAGAATAATAACAAAATTATTTTCTGGGTTGAGCTCACGCTGAGTACCTACTGAGAAAAAACATTTCTTTTGGAAGATAATTTTTTTGTTTTCCTTTTTGGATGATCATTTTAGATGCTTCTGTAAACTTGATGAAACCACCTTGACTCTGAAGAAAGAATCCAGGCATATGGTTTTCAAGTTGTAATCATTAGACGTAAACAGCACAGGTGATTGTTTTGTTTGCTTCCTCTTTAAACCTGTTTTATCTGCAATAATAAATAGTCTAGGAGCAAAACTGCATTTTACAATCATTTGGTTATTTTTCTTCTGCATGTTTTTAATAGCCAGTTTAATGTGACCTGATGTGATTAGCATCTGTTGTGGAAAGAGCTTGTATTTCATTTTAATTACTTTATTGGTAAATTTGACATTTGATAGATTAAATCTTGTTTAAAAATATGGTTTAAGAATGGGCCTAATTTGAATCTTGATACCAACATTCCTTCCTTGGTGTTGGCATATTGAGTTGATTGTTGCCACTAATACTGTTCCAGGATTTTTTCCCCCAAATTAGATAGGCCTCTTGAGAGACCAAAATAAAAAGTTGCTCTCCAGAGGGAGAGTTTCACAAGGGCATATATTGATAGGAAAAGAGAAATGGCTTTAAAAAGGGCAGGTTTAGCTTAGATATCGGGAAGAAATTCTTTCATGTGAAGGTTGTGAAGCACTGAAATAGGTTGTCCGAAGAAGTTGTGGATGCCCCATGCCTGAAAGTGTTAAGGGCCAGGTTGGACAAAAGTTTGAGCAACCTGCTGTAATGGAAGGTGTCCCTGCCTGTGGCAGGGGGTTGGAACTTGATGGTCATTAAGGTCCTTTCCAATCCAAACAACTTCATGATTCCCTTGGTGATTTCTAAAGAATACAGCAAAAGCTACAAATAATAGGGAAAAAAGCAGTATGTCCTAATTTTTACATCAACATATATCTGGTTCATAGATTCAGATCTTAGGCATTGTTTTCTATATATTCAATAAATTGACAAATTTAAACTGTACACTATATAACACTATATTTTCAAGGAAAATAAGAATCTTCATACTTACAGAGCTGAAGTTTGCTTTTCACTTAGCTATAGGTACTACTCCATGTGAGCAACTACTGCAGTGAATGTGTTCTCTTTTCAGAGGAGCTTCAAACAGCTGTGCCTTTGAACTATAAAAAGTGCAAACAAAATTTCAGATCAAATCTCCTGTTTGACCTCCAGACAAACCAGCCACTACATTTCATGCAAATGTTGGGTAAGAAATTCAGACAATCCATCATAGAGGACAGTCCACAGATACGTTAATCTGATTAGTCTGGATAAGTATCCTGAGAGGACTGTACTCAAAATTAAGTAGAGATGCATCTTTGGTGTAAACAGATGCAGATTTTTATCTGCTCTCTTTCGTCCTTCTTTATCAAACAGCTTCCACATCAAATGTCCAGTTTGTACTTATGGAGTGGGTTACAAGCCTGTAGTTGTGACTGATACTTTAATGCAATTTTTAATTGATGTAAACTTTTCTCCACTGTAGAAACACAGTGCAAAAAGAAGCAATTGGTTTTCCTTAACTAAGACAGGACTTGCTTAAAGAATTGCAAGGAGAATAAGAAAGACAATGATAGAAATATTGATTTTTACCTTTTGTTTCTTTTTATTTCAACCCAATCAAATATAAAGTTTCCTTTATAAAGTTTTCCATGCTGGTTCCAGAACCAAGTCTATCTGATGTATCTGGTTTCTGGTTGAATTGCAGTTTGCAGTGCTTCTGGCTAAATTCCCTTAAAGATACTATGATGCTTTCTCTTTCCTCCTGTCTCCTCTTCTTTCTAGCCTCTGCTGCCAGAACAGACTTCCTTTCCAACTTTGAGGCCACCCTGATGAGGTGTCCCCTGGGATGTCTTTATCCTGATTGGCTTGAATGCAGCATGACTCAGGATGCTCCCAATCCTGAGAATGACACAAGGGTCTCTGGAGCAATTCTCCACAGAGCTGTCATGGAGGGATCTCTGCTTGTGCACTTGGGTTTCACTTGCCATATGCTGATGAATCGTAGGCTTGGAATTATCAATAAAGGAAAACCTTTAACAGTTACCTGAGAAATACACAGAGTGTTTAGAATTCAAAGTACTTCCACAGCATTGTCATGCCTTTGACAACTGGTTACTGTATGTAATTATAGCATAATGTAATTATTCCAGTAGTTGTCTTTATCACTCTGTAGTATGGGAAGTAATAAAATCTGCTGTGAGTAATTTTTCATCCGGAAAAGCCATCTCTGTAAGTGTACTACTGGGCAAGAAAAGCTACTATTGTACTACAATCAAACAGACAGTGTGTATGCTCCCTGCCCCCTGCCTCCCTTGAGTGATACAACAGCTTATTTAAAAGCAGGTGCTTGGTTTAATCTTGTCAGTGTTATTTTGCATCTCTGTAGAGAAGAAGGATGGGGCAAGAAAAATCAGTAACAGAGGAAGGGATGGTGTAAGTTTAGGGATAAGGCACAGTTAAAGGAAATGGGATAGTGCAGATTCTTACTAGCATTTCAGTTTATCAGATATGCCTTGCAAAAAACTTTGCCCGATATTCCAAGGCAAATTTATTAACTCATTGATCCATTTCCATGTGTTTCTGAATGCTTTGTTTCCCTTATCCTTTTTGCTTTATTGATTTCACTGTGCATCCTGCACTTTAAGAGTCAAACGTATGATGTTTTTGTAACCATTTGTGGTGTCACAGTCAGTACCTGTAAGCCCCATATGTTTAAGTTTTATTCCCTGCCTTTTCCCTCTTCCTCACTCATACAGGGTAAGGCTCTAGCTCTGTGCACAGGACGGCTTCTGAAGAGGTTTACAAAGACTGGTCAAGCACTCTACCTTCCCTGAATTGTTACCGTTGATGTTCTTTCACAATCACTGGACAAACTGAGTCAAGGAGATCCTAAGGGCTTAGGTAGAATGAATGTGTCTGTATGTGTTCTCCCCTTTCCCCCTCGTTCTGTGGGGAGGTACAGGTTCAGTACCAGACTGGTCAGCATCCGGCTCAATCTGCTCCATCCAGTTGTCTCTTCTTAAGCCAAGCCAGAGGCTGGAGGCATCTTCCAAGTTTAAAAGTGTGGTCTTGTTTCAGAGCTAATTGTGAGGATGGGTGACTCTCCTGCTGTCACGGACAGAGCAAACTGGCAGTGGGAACCAAGGTTATCCCAGTTTCTTGTCAGGCCAAGAGGCACCAACACGGGAAACTCAGAAAGGTGGCTGGAAGGACACCTTCCAGCTGGAAGCCAGGGCAGAGAATGGATGTCACTGAATGATGTTGTGCTTTGGAATGCGGTTGATGACAAAGGGGCTGGCCTTTTCCATGGCCTGGCTGGAGGGCTGAGGTACCGCCATTGGATCCTGTCTGCAGTAGCCCTTGACCTAAAGGTTTAGGCAGAGAAACTAAGTGATGAATAACAGAAATGAGCTGCTAGTGAATAGGGAAAGGCCATCTTTGGGAAGAATTACATAGGCTGCTACTTTCCTAACAAATTGTGTTTAATACTGTCTTTTTTTCCTCTTCTGAGCTGGAAATCTTAGTGAGTTAAAACACAGGGAATCAAATAACTGAATATTTGGAACAGAAGAGGAAAAAGCAAGAGATGGGTGGTGTGGCAGGAATATCCACTCATATCATTTACTTCTGCCTGAGTCACTGGAGATTTCCAGGGCAATAAGGGGTTCAGTATTAAATAGCTGTTAGGTTCATGGCTTTTAAAGAAAATGAATTTGTGTAAGAGAAACAGGCACGGTATCAGAGCCTTCTCAGAGATGGGCTGTACAGCGATTGGGAGAACTTGCAGGACTCTTACTGGAGGAATGTGATATGTAAAAATAATTATCTGGGGCAATAATTCATTATTTATTCAGAGCAGGTGAGATATGTGAAAATGAGTTGGAAGATGAATGTAGAATGATGCAAATCTTGGTAGCAAATTCAGCTGTGGTGTTCAGGACTCATATTGTGTTTGGACTTTCTTGATTGTGTCCCCTGCTTTGCCAGCCCTAGAAAAGTCTGCACAGCAATGCCTTCCAGTGCATGTAGCTATTGGATGTTTATTGACTCCCAAGTTCTTTATTTATATACACTGTTTCTAATCTTCCCTGTCTTCAGAAAGAAGCAGCTTGAAATTAGCTCAAATTGGCCCTCAAGTCTGAGCGGGTCTTTCAGAGAACATGAATGCCTCCAGTCTCCCAGACTAAAACCTGCTCCTTCCATCAGTGTTGGCATTAGACCAGTAACAGAATGGGACCAGAATTACTGTGACCTCCTTGCAATGATCTCTACATAAAGAAACTCTGCTTGTTAGCTAAGAAACTTGGAGAAAATGGAATATATTCCTGAGGCAAAGGGAGGTCTTGCTCTTAGTTATTCCAGCTCAGCAGGGGAAGGGCTCAGTTCAGTGTTGCATCATGCAAAGCATAGGTGTTGGTTGAGTGCTGATTGCAGACCCCGATGATGATGGCAGGCGCTCAGACTACAGCACAAGAATTTGATTTTCAAGACGAGTTACAAAAAATGTGGCTTGAAGTTGAACTTTACAGTATGCAAGTGAAATGAAATCCTCATTTCCATTTCTTATGTCAATTTAATTTTTTTACAGAGCTGTTTTTCTGAGAATACAAAACAAGAATTTTGGGGGCTGAGAGCCCTATGCAACTGCATTAAACATCCTAATGTTGACTAATAACAGCAATCTGTCATACAAACATATCAAAATTGGCTGTGCTTCATTGGTAATGTTAATCAGACTGCATGGCAGTACCTTCTGTCACCATAATGATTTACAGTAAGTGTGCAGATGTTATTTACGTTGACCTACTACTTCTTCTTGAATGAGGAATTCCATTTCTTCTTACACACAATAATCTTGGCTCCTTTAAAAATGAGCTCTGTTCACTCTCTGCCAAGTTATTAGGAACAAATAAGTCATTAATTAAAATGTCTGGAGCTATAACGCTTCCTGATGTTTAATATTAGCTAGATTTTGGCTGAACTTGCTGGGAGTAAGGGAAAATGCTTTACTGTCAGAAGAGATATGTTATCGTCTTTTGCAAAACATATTGAGTGCAAAGTTTTTTCTTAATGCTATACTCTTACCTAAATCCATGATTGTACCTCTACTATTTCCATTCTAACAATCTAGCCAAATCTTCACTTGCTTCATCATACTTTGAATGAAATGATCACAGTGGTTTTAGGTTTTTTCCAGTGAATCCATTAAAAACAATGTATTTTATGTTCCACTAGACTGCATTCAGATACCAATTTTAGTGTTAGACTGCCACATTCAAAAAAATACCTGATTGAAATCTGCTGATTTGAATTTCATTTGTATTACATGCACAAGGGTTGAAAAGATTTAGAGTATCTAGGGAATAGAAATACTGACCATATACAATGTCTGGAAATGTAAGAGTAGTTTGTTAAGTTTACATCAAGAAGGTGTTAAATAACTGTCTTCTTTTACTTACTAATAATATATTTTAAACAAAAAAGCTCGTCTTTCGCTTTAAATCTGCTGCACAATAATTTCCACCATGTATCTCAAATGTGATTCATTCAAATGAAGAAATAAGTGTGTTGCATACTTCCTCTGTTGTGATATTTTTATTTTTACTTGATGCAGCATGTAATTCTAGAATGCTTAGTTTCTGACTTTCCAAAGGAAGGAAAAGCTTCTATGATAGCTAAAATGGGGAGGCAGAACAAATGACGATTGCTACCTTTTTAGGCTAACTTCTTTTTATAAAAGTCAAGGTAAAGAAGCTAAAGATTTTTAGTATAGAGAAAGCACAGATGAATATGCATGGCTATGTCTTCAAAAACTGTGAAGAAGAGGTAGATGTTTGCTTTAAGTAGTTGTTTATCTGATTAGGAAATGGCCAGTTTACATGTATGTGCTATAGGTTGCTCCTTGGGTGCTTATTCCATTATTTTCACAGTGCATGCCAAAAGTATTAATTTATTGCATACTTGCAGAACTGAGATAGACCAAAACCTGCAAGACTGAGATGGAGACAGACCAGACCTTGCAGAACTGAGGTGAAGAGAGGCCAAAATCAAACCTAAGACTGACAGAAGCTAAGAACAATGTGCCCAATGTCACTGGTCAAACCAGATTCTCATGGCAGCATAAGTGGCTGATCCCTTAACTGATGAATGTTTTGTCAGTGCCTTGCTCTCAAGACAGTTTCCTTATGAGTGTTTTGGATGTGGATTATAAAGCTGCAGGCTGCAATGTGTAGTAAAACCAGGCATTAACTACATAAGCCATGTGTGGGCATCTACTAATTAGATATAGACTGAAAGGTATTGGGTGAGTTTTTGTATATATAAGGGGAAACTATTAAGTGTCTGAATGTGCTGCAATCTGTTGACATTTTAGAGTATGATCTGCAGCTTGAAAAGCAAAGCCTCTTAAAAATAATGTTTGTGGTCCAATTCAGGCACAGGATTGCCATTCCATTATGTAGGGAAAAGTACAATGAGATCCTGCAAAAAGGAAAGCATCTCTAATGTCTTCTGTCAGAAGAGAAAGGCTGCTTTCTATATAGCAGATATTGCTTGTGTATTTGCTTTAGCTTATATTTTGTGTGGATGGTAGGGATTTTAAACCATGAGTTTGAAGGAAGATTAGGAAAGAGACAGAGTGTAACTGGGCATCACATGGACTGGGGAGATATGTAATGCCTGTGTGCAAAGAGGGATATAGCTGAATAAAAGACTTTTTTGTAAATATCAGGAAAAATACCTAGAGAGATCAGTTGTGGTGTTGTAATTTCGGGGGGTTTTCTGTAAAGAAGTAAAACTTCTGAGGCTTTGAAAAATCTTTTAATTAAACTGTACATAACACTTGAGAAAGAACAGAGAAAGACTTTCAGGATAACTTAAAGGTTAGTTTAATCTCCATATTTTATCATCTGATTAGTGTATATATATTGCCTTCTCACAGCAAATCCAGCCCTGGAGAATGTCATGAAGAACTTTCCTGGCAACTGTCCTCATACCTTCAGAAGTGTCTGACAAATCTTAACAGAATGGGTTAAAGGCAGTCACTAATGTTCATCTTTGTTTAAAACTACTGTGCATGTAGAGCTTTTTGAATGGTAGAATAAGGGGTGGCATTGATGTGCTCATAGGGCTGTACTGTGCCTGCTCAGTGCAGACATAACCTGCCTTGCAGTGAACTAGGTCAGCCTTCCTGGCTGTGAAGCAGCTAGTTGGCCTCTCAGGAGCAGTGGCAGTATTTAGACCTGTTTAGATTGTGAGACTCACCAGAGAAGACAAGAGGCTTTCAGGTACAGCCTAGGATGAGCTCTGTTGTCCACTAAAGCTTGGTTAGATCCACTACAGTCCAGTCCCAGCACTGGCTGTGGTAGAGACATGACCATTGTCCACAAACCCCAATTAGTAAATTGCCAAATACTCTGAACACTTCAGAATTTCAGGGACTGTGTATCTCCATGTCTTTTTCTCTCTGTATGGATGTGCTTCAAACTTTAATTGAGGCAAAATTTAGTGAAAATAGTATGTTTAGAAGACTTGATTGAGCTAAAACAAAAATATAAAATTGCCCCTTCAAAATGTGCACATGTAGCCTTGCCAAGCTTCTGATGAATCTTGTCACAGCTTTTTGAAGCTGTAAGATTTTTTTAGGTCTCTGATCAAAATGCACAAGCAGGTCTTGATACTGGTTGTTTTTTTTTTTTCTTTCTAACAGCAGTAGTTTGAAATAGAGTATTGGAAGCATGAAGGAAAGCAGAATAGGAGAAACTCCCAGATCCCTAGAGATCTGATTATGTGTTAGAGTACTGCATTATGGAAATTTTATATTGTGCCTTACTGTCTTGAGTACTGGTATCAGTGAGTGTTAGGTCAGGTTCACTCAGCAGTCGTGTTAGCCTGGGTAGCTGATGAGAAGGTCAAAGCACAGCTGGATGCTCTGGAGCCTTATGCTTTGTCTAGGCAGTTGCCAAGGAAATGGCTTGCATCCTTGCATATTCCAGGTAGTCTGTTAGACCAGTCTGTCCCTGTGTGTGTACCCAGCTCCTTTTGACACTTGCATTTCTGTTTTAGCACAATGTGACACTCACTCAGCTTTTTTGCTGCATTCAGTTCCTGCAAACCCATTGCAGCTCTTTGCACAAACAGCAGTGGCTTGCATTTTGTATTGTAAATATGATGTAAATTGTCAACAGAAGATGCAGGAGGCCAGATCCTCTTCTCAGTCATGCAGGGGAAGATCACGGGATCTGATTTTTCATATAGATTACAGTTCAGTGTAATTCACTTTAGGCATAGCCTGCAGCGTTAATAAACATCAGAGTGGGACCCCTGCTTTCTGGACGTGAACCTGCTGTTCTGTGATTTATCCCTTTAATATGTAACCTGTCCAGGGACTGTGATCAGTGCTCACAGAACAGTTACTGGAGTGAGTTCTGAACAGACACGTGTTAGAACAAGAAGTTAACTATATATATTGCCTTTGAAATGCTTGTACCCATTATGAATTGTGTTAGCTTGCTTTTGCCAGGAATCATAGCTATCTGTAAGTAGAGCTGGAAGTGACACTTCAGGAATCACTGTTGCTATGTAGAGCAAAGGAATATCCCAGTGGCAGAGATCTAGGGTATACCAATGTAAAATCTTGTGTTGCAATGCTCTGTATTGCTTGCAGAGTAATTGCAGTTAGTTTGATATATGTTATTTATTTTACTGGATGTTATATTTGTCACCTGTTCAAAGCTTGAAGACAGTCATGTGTAACGGGACTGTTTTCAGTACAGTAAGCTTGGATTTTCTGATTTCTAATTGAACAGTCCCCGAGTAGTCGTTCATATTTCATGTGGAAAAGAGAGACAGGGAGAAGGATATACAGCCCAATTTCAAGGTGCTCTCTGTTTTTAAACCCACAACCTCTACTTATCAAAAACCAGGCCTTGAAAATAAAACTGGTGTCCAACTTAGTTAAGTAATCAAATGCTCTCAGATCTAAGGACTGAATGTTTGTTCAGCAATTTCACTTGAGATTTGAAATCCTCCACAAATAGAAAATGCAGCAACTGCGTGAATATGATGTGTGACCTATTATTATTCAAGAATCAACCTCAGTTATGTGGAAATATAGCAAATAGCCCACATTTCACTTGGAAATGTGTTCATATTCAGTGGAACACTTGATAGTGATGCAGTCAGAACTCTGCTGGGCAGTGCTTCAATTTCCCAAGCTTTCCCTTATGTCTGTCAAAATGTCAGCATGTCAATTATTTCTGTTCTTTGCTCCTAAATAATTTGGTGATCTTTGATGGGAAAGCATTGTAAAGCTGAGTGGTAGTTGTTGCTGCTACTGTAATTATTATAATTATCATTGTTATTCATTTTCATTGCTGTTAGCTTTGCAATATCAGGTGGTAAAATACTGAACAATTTAATTTTATTGTGAGTTTTTTGAAATCTGTTTTCACTGATCTACATTAAGACTGGATATCTGCAAAACCTATGCAGCCTTTCTAATTCTTGGAGCCACAAAGTTCTCTTCAATACAGATGATATAACTAAATCAGTAGCAATCTGCCTTTGAGTTTGGCACACTTTACAACATTGCTACTTCTGATGTGAAGCTTTTGAGGTATTGCTAGGAACTTTCCTCCAATTGGTTCCCAAAAGTAACATCTCTTTTTTTGTGTTAATTTTCTATTTGTAGTTAACATGGAATATATATGGATAACAACAAGTATTTCCTTCATTCTGCCTTACTGTTTCTGGTATCCTATAAATATGGAAGCAGGATGTAGACCTGGTGTAGCACTGTGGGCAGATATCCAGTTTTCAGCAATGTAAATCTCCTGCCTCTCTCAGGCACCAGCACATACTGGAAATGTTATATAATCTGCCTGTCTTATACAATCTGCCTAGAGAAAGCAGGAGAGATTTCCCTAAATTTAAATTAGCTATTCCCTTCATTGAGAAGGAGAAATATGTCTGGAAAGAAAAACTGGAGGAAGAGAGGACAGGCATATAATTTAAAATTTGGAACACAGACGCTAGCCTGCATTGTGCTGAGGATTTGTATAGTTTGGCATTCTCCTTTTGATTTATATTAAATGATCCTGAAATGATGGGGTATTATAGACAATTAATAAACTCTCCCCACAGAAAGTTTCTTCTATTCCTTGTGATATACAGCTCTTACACTGAGGCTGAGAGGTTCTAGAAACCATCAGACAGAACAATAAGAAGGAAAGAAAAGAGTATTATCTAGTCACATATCTAGCCAAGTTGGAACTTAAGACACAAATTAAAAGCAGGCAGCAATTCATAAGAAAACTAACAAGTGGGAAGTAATCAGTGTCTTTCTGGAGGATCAGTCTTGAGACTAATTTTGCTGTTTTTATTAATATCCCAATACCAAAAAGAAAAAAGGAGCTACTGAATTGTATTGGTAACACAATTTTTGGAGTTTTATCCACAATAGGAGGATATTTCTCCTTTCAGTTTCCTGTCTTCAGATAATCAAAATCTTCAAATCCCTTTGTACTCATCTTGTATTCATAGACAGAGTTTTGTAAGAATACCCTTTTTTGTTGCCCTTAGCATACATTTGGAGCCTGGTCTCAATAAAAGCTGTCCAGTAATCAATATTTAAAATTCAGCTCTACTCTCACAATCCAGATTCTTTTCAGAGCAATTACATATCTATGAAACAAAGGACATACTGGGAAATGCTAGCTGAGGGACAAAAATTCTGTTGCATGAAGTCTGTCGAAATGCAAGAGAGAAGGACTAGGTGTACTATTGATATATATTTAAATAAGATTAATGATTAGAAATGCCTTGCAGGGAATTTTATGCCATCCAAGTTAACACCTCTTTGGCTATTTTCTATGCATTTTTTACAGTCACGGTGCTCTTGGGTTTCTCGGCTGCTGGCAAAGGAACATGTTAAGATAGTGTTTAGGATGTCTAAAATTTGTCAGCCCAGATCTTTGAAAACACCTAAGTACAAGCCTTGCTGTCTTCTTGTTTTTCTTACCTTGAGTTGTTCTTGAGAATTGGCAATTAGTGTGGAAACTGAAGTCGATTCAAATACAGTGTCTGCTTATTAACTTTAGTTCTTTAGAGTGGCTGTCATCCTAGGTGATAAAGAGCAAGAGTTGTTAACCTGGAGCCCTTTAAATTTACAAACAACAACAACAACATCACAAAAGCTGAAACAAAAACCTTTTTGGTTACTGCAATTAAATTGGTGTGGGATATTTGAAATGTAGATGGCCTCTCTTGCTCCCTCCCAGCTCAAATGGTTGAATTGTTAGGAATACTGCAATCCTGATTTCTTCAGCTTTGTGGGCCACAAATAGGATTTGTGATTAAGGCAGCTTTTCTCTTTGTTGCTTTATTTCAGAAGAGTGCTTGACTCTTATTTGCATTGGTGTGAGTGCCAAAGATAATTCCAGTATGTTTTTAAGTGTAATTACCTAATTTTTGAAAATTATACAGTTCTTTGTCTTGGTTCAAAGTGCATACAAATCAACAAAAAAGATTGTCATCAGCACAACTGAGTAGTGGATCTTGCTGTCTACAGTCAATGGCATGTGCTTCCTTTTTGTCAGACACTGGTGCAATTCCAGCACTCTGATTTCCATTCCAAGAGCTACCTCATATCTTAGTGCATAAATGCACACAGAGGGACAATTACTGTTTTCAAGTTATTTTCCAAGAAAAGCAAGGTACTGTAATCAGACCCATCACTCGGTTAGGATCCAAAGGGCAAATCTTGGTAGATAAAAGTTTTTCAGAGTGCTGATTACATAGAGAGACTGACCATCAATTAAAACTCCTCTCTCTGAACTTTTATTTTTCAGACAAAGAAGGGCATATAAGGGAAATTTCAGAGAAGATCCAAAAATAGTAGGTGGCTATCACTGCTGTACTGTGTTCAGTTTTAATCATCAGATTGGAAAAATAACCTGTTTGGGTTGCACAGGGATGTACAAGAAATGGGTATGGAGAGATATGAGTTTAATATGAGACTGCAGCTCCTGACAGACCTTTCTCATGCAACACTCTTACTTCTCTGCTCAGTTGTTTAAAAGTTTTGAAAGATGTTAGTGGCCTTCTGATAAAGGTGTTGCAGTGATGTGGATACTACTGCTCTTTCTGACCAGTGAGCATTTGTTTGCTTCCATTCACCAAACTTAATACATCAGAATAATTTGCTCCAGTACCAATAAATACTGGAAATTTTTCCAGCAAATAGAACATTAACTGTGCTGGTTTTTTTTTGGGGGGGGGGGTTTGG